>JAPQRN010000022.1:11867162-11885142 GCA_037367275.1 Coranthus polyacanthus
GATAGATAGATAGATAGATAGATAGATAGATAGATAGATAGATAGATAGATAGATAGATAGATAGATAGATAGATCTGGACCGTTACCTCCAAAACAATCCAAAAACTTTTTTTTTAAAAAGTCTAAAACAATGGAAAACAGTCTAATTGTTCGATTCTGCAGGACGAAAGTTGTTTTAACTGTCTCCAAAGGTTTTCGACAGGGTCCTATATTCTCACCGCTCTCCAGTTCGCATTGCTCAACCACTTCAACGAGCCGGCCGCGTCTCCTTGCGTGTAGCGACACCGCCGCACTTGTTCCCGCTCAGCCGTGCTTTCCCGCATCCTCGCTCCGTCCGGCGGCTCCGATGCCGGCCCCCAAGTAAAACGAGTGATGCGGTCGCCGCCTGGATGCGGTCGCCGCTGTCGAGCTGTCACTCCGGTGACCACATGACTCTGGTTTTGGAGGCTGGTTTTGTTGTTGCTCTGACGTCATTCCGAGCTACAATGAAGCTGACAACGTGAGTATAAAAGCCGGTTTGAAGGCTGGCGCTCCGGTGCTCCAAGCTCCTGCTCCGCACCGGGTGTACAATCAGGCTGCTGCACACACACCAGGGAGGGCTGAGGGGGATCAAGATGCTGCTTCTCAGCTTCACACCCACTGTTTTACTACAAATGACTTTATTCTCCGCACTGCATGGTAAGCTCCAATTGCTCAGAAAGTTTGGAGGCACTTTAAGATTTTATCATAGCACCGAGACTTGAGCTGAAGATGCTTCATGACAGGTGTCTGATTCATGCATCCGCCTGCACATGCTGATCCTGAAGATTAAGGGTGCTTTGTGTATATGTTTATATGCTGTATAAAAAATGTGGTATTAATATGGTTATATTTTTAATGCCAAGTGTGACAAAATATGGTTTTCTCTCTGTTTCAGCTGCCAAATGGACCTACAATGGTAAGTCTCATGAGTCAGTAAGTCAGATCACACTCTTTCCATCATTTGTCCATAGTAAAAGAAGTAGATGTTTTTCACGAGGGTTGCATGTATTAGCAAACCAAGTAGACGTGCGTTTTACTGTATGTTTTGATCAGTCCCAGTTACCCCCCGCAAGCCAGCATCAGCTATTTGAGTTTTCTTATTCAGTTCTCTGAAAGGCAATAACTGAGTCAGAGAAGACGTCATTGTTGTTGTTGCCCCGCAGCAGTGCTGTGATCTGTCAATAGGCAACCAAAGGAATACGTGAGCACGGAATAAGAAGCAGTGCTTTCTGATAAAGAGGTCAAGCCCCTAAATGGCCCTTCTTCGACCTCCGGGCTTAGAATTGACATCCTCCGGTCACCTCATGCAGTTGCAGAGTTTATTATGGACTCCGCAATTACAACATTTGTTAAGTGGCTGAATGCATTTCTCTCGTGCCTTAAGGTCAGTTGGAAGGAACTTCTTGAACCATGACAATCTCTTATATAAACTGTGCTCAGAGCATGACCTCTTGTGACACTGCTTTTCATACGTATGTTGCAGTGGAGGACTGAATGTTAAAACCAACAAGAAGGCAGGTGAAACAATTTGATTCATGATATGAAGCACAGTTATATCTCTTCTTTTTTGAGGCAAATATTTACTGCTTTTTGCCTCCTGCAGTCATCAGCCCTTTTAAGACAACTTTAGTGTCCAAATACCTACCTCTCTACACAGTAATTTATGGTCAAATAATCATACTTAGAGGAAATTATACTTGCTTAATATGGAGCTTTGAGAAAGTGCTGTTAATGCCAAGCCACTGCTATAATAAAAGCAGTGGCTTGGCGTTAACAGTAACAAATTGCGTTTTATAGACACAAAACAGTTCATCTTCTAACTGTGTACATTTAGAAAATTGGAGAAATTATAATTTTCAGCTGCTCAATATTCCATTCCACATCATGTAACCATATACAGCTCTGGGGAAAATGAAGAGACCTGAACCTGACTGAAAACCTCAAAACTGTGATAAAGAGGAAGATGGATTAAACAAAGCAGGGCTGATTTTATTTTTGCATCAGGAGCTGTGATTGAAAATCCGGGTAATTCCATCAAATCTAGATTTCTGAACTCTTTCTAAGTTACATCATTAGTGTTATGTTGTTTAAAAACGAATATGAACTTGTTCTGAAAACAAAACGTGTCATTTTTAGCGAAATAAATGCTCTTAAATGATAATGTTTTTATTTAGAAACGTTGTCATCATAGAATAAACAAAAATGTACCAGTGGTCTCTTAATTTGTTTTTTTCTGTGGGCCTTCTCTCTCTCTCTTTCTTTTTCCAGAGCTAACACACCTTGGGTACTTGAATGATACTGGAAAAGTTTATGACAGAAAAGAGCTGTAACATGTAAAATAATGTCCTCCTAAGTGCAGCGTGGAAGATTTTATCGTCTGTTATGGTCAAACCCTCAAGTGGCCTTGTCATAGTAGTCAGTAGTCGCGAGGGCTGGTAGCACTTTCTGTTGACGGGGGCACAGCTGAGTCATGCGATTTATCTTCACCTCAACACTCCACCCTCTGGCAGCGGACAAAACAGAGAGCCTTACCATGGGAGTACGATAAATGAGGATGGTGATGTTGACTGTTTATCATCCTGCAATAATATACTCTGGTTTACTGTTGATGTTAAGTTAAACCAAAAAATCTTCTCATTTAAGATTCTTTTTACATAAAAGCCTCATATTTAAAACATTACCATAGTCATACATCTATTCTACCAGGGACTGCCAAGGGTCCATCAAAGGCCACTGAAGGCCATCATTAAAGGGTACATTGGGTCTAATTAAAACAGCAAATGAACTGGACACTGAGTAATTATATCCATAAGAGTAACCTTTTTCTTATTATAGAGAGGGTTTGCCTAGACTGAACTTTGAGTTTTGCTTCAAACAAGTATCCAGTGATTTCACAGCTTCACTTGATGCCCTTTGGCGTGTCTTGTACAATCAGGCCACATTTGTCTGGGACGAGACTGTTGGGGATGTGGATTCATGCTGTATCATTCCTATTTAATGATGGTCAGCTGGCAGATGGTGAATGGTGAATTTTTAAGTGATTTCTGGTCAGATAATGAATATGGGGCAAATATATAGAAGTGCTGACAGCCCTGGTTCATTTAGTGCCTTTCATGGCATTTTCTGTGTCACTACACAATTCCTTTTTTTTCAGATCCATTCATCTCAAATTAGCTTCACTTTAAGCATCAATGAAAAGCTCAGCGTGGATCCTTACACTCTGGTCAACACATTGAACAACAATACCAGAAATCAAGAACTTCCTGATTTCCTTTCCTTCGTTCAGTTTCAGTTTTTGTCACTTTTTCAGTAACACTTTTTTGGCACCTTTTATTATTTTCAACTCATTTGTGCCTCATTGCCTCCTCAGACATGCTATTGAGAGACACTCAGCTGAGGTCACTTTGTAAACTGCATGACTTGATCTGCAAATGTGGCCATTTTCAGTGTCCTGTGCTTTATAGAAACCTCTCATTTGGAAAGAGACAGTGTTCTCACTGGCTCTCCCTGCAAACAGCCTGGTTCTCATTCTCACTGCCTCCGAAAGGGCCAAGAGTGGAGCCATGGGCCTCTCCCATACCAGCTTGTACATATAAATACTTCAGTTTGATTCCAGATAAAAAAGTTCAATGTTCCTTTTTGGAGCCATCCTCTATCCAACTTCACCGTGGGGCATATTTTGATGATATGTCCCCTGAAAATGAAACCATTTAGTGCTTGAAAAGACATGCAGTTTATTCCTTTTAAAGGTTTTGTGAAGTAAAACTCGCTTTTTGGATGAAGATATATACAATAAATGTAGCATCGCTGTGCGTTTAAATGGTAAAAATTATATACTTTGTCTGCATTAATGTTTAAATCGTTCCCAAAGGTGTTTTATTGGTATTCATTTACAGTCTATTGTTGCTTTTACAGGACCAGAGGGAGAGCACCAGTGGTCCAAGCATTATCCGTATTGTGGAGGAGCTTTCCAGTCTCCAATAGACATCAAGTCAGACCTGCTGAGGTTCGATCCAACGTTGGGTCCTATCGAGGTTCACAACTACAACCTGTCACCCGATGAGCAGCTTACTCTAGGAAATAACGGACATTCTGGTGAGCAAACGATTTATCGTCAGTGTTTGATATTAAAAAAACCCTCAATAATTCATAGTCTGTGAAATGTAACCTGTATTTTAATGTCACAGGTAACAAGGTTGTGTATCAAACAAGTCAAATATTTAACAACAGTGGATGTACACACTATATTTTGTTTGGCTTAGTATCTAAAAAGCCCATGAATATGTTGAGAGATAGTCAACTTATTCATTAGGAATGGTCCCGCATAAACATGGAGGAGTCTGTTCTTTCTGTAGAGACCTAATTTCTGGGTCAACCTAAAGAAAATGATAGGAGGATCTTCTTTCTAGATCTACCACAGCAATTTCATATAATCACTCTCTTATTATCTCTGCTGTCCTTTCACTCGAAGAAAAAACCTCCGTGTTTAGTCTGGGAAAATATGAGTAAAGATTAGTCAACTGTTCTGCTCTGCACTGGGTCTGTTGCATCTTAACATTTTATATCCAACAATGACTGATTTATGACATCCCTGGATGTCACTGCTAAATACAGGAATCAAGAATGAAGATGATGACTGTGATTAGTCCAGAAATTTAGAGTTTGATGAAGGATCATACAAAGGATTTACACGATCTGGACTCAGTCACTCATTACTGTCATATTTAATTTCATATATTTTACTCCTGTATAGTGGTGTGCGTGAAGCACGTAAAAAGGCAATAACATTTTTACAGTAGACAATTTTGTGTTAAAAAAAACTTTCTAGATTTCTCTGACATTTGAGGCAAAGAAAAGCTTCAAACTCATTTCACGAGGAAGTTAAGTGACATCTCTATAGCCAACCATACATGTAATGTCTGTCTTGTGTTGGTGACAATTCAGTTGTTGTTCCATCAATGTAAACTGTAATCCAGCAGCCACTGGCAGGTTGCTAGACCAGACAAATGCTTATGTGTGCATACACGATGGACCTCAAAGCTGCAGGCTTGAGGAGCATCATCAGTGTGATGTATGTCTTAAAAGAGCTGACAGAGGTCTTTCTCTTCTAAACATTCGTCATACGGTGACGAACGCGTGGGAGGGCTGTGCGTCCGTAAAGCAACATAAACACTTGGGTTTCAGCAGCACATAGCGGTCCAACGCTGACTTCATCAGACCGTGTTTCATGATGTTGTTTACTTGCTGGACTGTCATTTAACCTGTGTTGCCGTGTGATGAGAGGTTGTGCGTCTTGTCCTCAACAGTGCAAATCTCTCTGCCCTCCAAAATGTACATCTCCGGCCTGCCCCATCGTTACACTGCGGCTCAACTCCATTTCCACTGGGGCTCGTCCGGCAGACCTGCAGGCTCTGAACACATGGTGAACAGTAAGCAGTACGCAGCAGAGGTAAACAAAGAAATCAGCACTTATTACTACAATGCCAAAGGTAAATGAGTGCTCAGTTAGCTCAGTCCATTATTTTCAATTCTATTCAGTTTATCCCTAGCATGAGGTGACAGCATCTCTGACCTTGTTCCTTAGTCTGGTGACATTTGATGGACAGAAGAAGCAGAGCCGCTGACACCCTTCAAAGCTCACAGACACTGCTCGAGCTGAAAAGACTCTGCATCTGCATATTTCTGTTCCAGCTTCTTGACAGCGTGGCAGACGTTCAATTTACATACACCCTTCAGACAGTCTGAGAAATGCTTAATGTGCATCTTTCTCTTCACCGAGTCTTTTAAGTGCAATTCAATGCTAGTATAAAACACACTGTAATTAAATAAGACTTCATAACATTAGACAAGTTGTGAAAGAGGCTGCTATAAAAAGACGTGATTCACACAATGCACAATAAAACCACCGAGATTATAAATAGACGTCACTTACTGTAATATCATAGTATCATAATATCTTTTCTAAAATAATCATCCCATTGTCAGTCAGATTAGCATATTCTATCACTTAGTTGCACATTTGACAATGCAAAGCCTTAATTTCAGTCAGCCTCAGTATGGACAGTATGACAGCGTGTCTTCTTTCTGCACGGTTTTAGGGGATTAGAGTACCAGACTATTATATGCTTTGGCTTTCCACCACCTCTGGAAAGGAGTGGCTGTCTGTGCTATTTAATGTGTCAAGCTCTGTAGGCACTTTTCACACAGTTGTTTGCCCAGTTTTGTTTGGTACTTGAAGTAAAGTAGATGATTTACCAGTAAAATGTAAGAGACTCTGTTATGGTGTCAACAAAAATAGGAGTCTTTTTTTATATAATATCACATTATGGGAAGAAGCCGAAATGGTTACAACCTGTGTGCTTTTATGTACTCATGGCCCAGCTGCAGCAGAGCCACATATAAGGTGCTGTGGTTTGACCTGAGTTTCTCAGCGGACACGTCGAGAACATGCATCTTTTCAAGTCTCTCCAGACTCCTGAACCACAGTTCTTTGATGACATGTTGTTTCAGAGGGATGGAATGATGGGAAATTGAACATTTCCCCAAAAATAGTGCAAACGTCTACCTTAATTACCAACACAGTGAATACAATAACGTCATGTTTTGTCTGAATGACTGAGAACTGCCTTTCTTGCACAGTACACGATGCTGTCAACAAAACAGCTGACTGTCTGGTAGCTCCTTAAGTTGCTGTTTGCTATGTGCCCTTGTTACAGACTTTTGACTACTGTCACATCTTCTGAACAGCTCAGATACAGTATTTCCAAACACCTACCACCCATAATGTTATGATTAGTGACGACCGCTAGTATAAAGTTTATTTTCAGAAAGGAAGGAGAGGAAGCTTATGAAGAAGATCTGTGGTTTATTTTCAAATGTAGAAAATGTAAAAGTTATTTTAAAAAACAATTAAACAGAGCGAGTTAGACTGTTTTGAAAAGTTTTGAGGTAAGAATGGTTTAATTAGATACTATTTTTGTTTTGTGTCTAAGAGTCCTGACTTTCTTTTTCTTTTTTTTTTCCACAGATGCATGTCGTACACTACAATTCAGACAAGTATCCTAACATTTCCATGGCTGTGGATAAATCCGATGGCCTGGCTGTGTTGGGTGTTCTGATTGAGGTGAGACTCTGTGGGGAAGGACTGGAGGCAAAGGTGTGAATATCTACGGCGTACAGATATCTAACAGTGTTTTTCATACAGGTTGGCGAGTTCAATCCGGCTTTTGAACAGTTTCTAAAGTTCATCAATGGTATCAAATACCGGGGTAAGTTTAAAGTGACCTCATTAACCTACCGCTAATATATATGTAAATTGCATTTTGATGGTTAAATTAGTTCTGTTTTTCATTTTAACCGGCAGATCAGAGAGTGCAGGTGCCCGGCTTCAACATCAGAGCGCTGCTACCTGCGCGTTTGGATGAGTATTATCGCTACGATGGGTCACTGACAACCCCTCCTTGCTATCCTAGCGTGTTGTGGACACTGTTCAGGAATCATCTGACAATTTCTCGCAAACAGGTGCCTCCTAAGTTTAATTTGGGTTACATTACATTTTTTTTTTTCGGGAAAAAAAGTACAAAAAAAAAAAAAAATGCAATGCGGAATGATATTTTTGTGCTTTTGTGTTGTCTCAGTTTATGTCCCTGGCAACAGCCCTCTACTCCTCCCATGCCCAAGACTCAGCCCCTGTGCCTTTGAACGGCAACTACAGGAAACCACAGCTCGTAGACAACCGAGTTGTCCTGGTATCTTTTAAGGAGGGTAAGTATGGTCTTTAAAATGAGCTTGCTTTCTTATTGGCATATGAAAGCAAAGGTCGAGCAAATGACATTGCCCCTGAACTGCTTTAAGATGGCTGAAAGATAGGTTTGAGTGAGTTGTTGGCATTTTTCTTCTTCAAAGCACATGGCTGTCACGCTGGCTTTTGCTTGTGGTGTCCGCTACTTTTGCGTTAATATCATTCTCAACCATCTTAAAAGTTGATTGACTTTGATGAGCTCGTTTGTAAAGCAGGCCACCTTTTAAGACCAAACAAATTAACCTACCCTCCGACATGCTGAGGAAATCTACATCCCTTAAATTTGCCTTTAAAGGATTACTTTTATGTGGTTGACTGGTTTACCGCACTGTATGGTATTTAAGTCCATATAGTGCGGTATGAATCTGCATGTCTCACTCATTTTCAAAGCCTTCCTTCCGATGCTATGCTTTTCCAATGGCACATCTGTTTTGACATGGTAATGTGCTGTAAGCTATAAGCTTTAATGAGTGGCATTTAGCAGGCGATAGCTTGTGCTTTTAGTTTGTCACTACGGGCAGTGCTGTCGCATGCTGGATGTGAAGACCGAAATTGTTCCAAGGGATATCTCACATACTGGGATGTTTAACAAGCTGTGACTGACTCTGTGTCCGATGCAGGCCGAGGACTGCATGGTACTCTTACAGTCACATCTCCACACATGAGGAAGCAAATCATTCAGCAGCTGCTGGTTGGTGACCTAGCTGATCTGGCTGATGAAGGACTCTATCAGCTCCTACCAAGTGGCTCAGAGAAGATCCATGCTGGCAAGAAGAAAGACCTCAAGAACCAGCAGAGTGGGAGCGTGGCCAAATCCAAACAACAAACGCTGTATCCATCTATGTGGAAGAAGAGCCAGACCAACCGCTCTGTGGGAAAGCTTGGGCTGGCTGAAGACACGCTGTGCTATGTCTCGCTGGAACACAGAATTTTCCGTCAGCTCAAACAGTCTCACGTTGAGAATCAGATAGTTCAGGCTCTTAGAGATGCAGTTTATCCTGAGCTCAACCTCAAGAGCTACCTGGACTGTAGGTCTGACCTAGCCCTCCCAACAGTTAGACATCTTCTCCGCGGACGGCCAACAGATGAGGCTTTTGAGTTAGATCGCTCTCTGACAAAAGCATTGATGAACCAGGGGAAGACTTCCACGGCAATAAAGAAAACGGTGCCAATGACAAACTATGGGAGTCTTTCCCCTGCTCCTGTTCCCAGGAAACAACACAGCCAGGGTTATCCACATCCATGGCTTTTGCCAATGGAGTGGGAAGACTAGAAAGATTTTTGGCATTTTTGAGACTCACATTATGTCACTTTCTGTAGCACACATCATTTGTGTGAAAGACTAATTTAAAGCCATGCCCTGCGTTCCTCTGACTGAGCTGCCATCTCCTTCATACAGGCATATTTTATTTGATCATGCTTTCCTGTTATGTGCACATAATTCTAATATAGCTTTTATCACAATAGCACAATCGTTTGATTTAATCTACTGTAGTTATTATTTTTGCAGACACAATGCAGTCACTTTGGTAGGTACTGTATGACTTGAACATGTAGAACTGTGTCATGAAATGTGCAAAAATGAAAAATGTATATATGACAATGAGCTTAATTGTTTTTTTCTGTTTTTTTGTTTTTTTTTACATTATTTTGCCTAGCTAAACAATGCTTGACGTAACTACAGCAGAGGCAAAATTGTTTCATCCATTAACGTTTCATGCTTGGAGATCTATTACTGTATGCACAGACCAACATGTAGCACACAGACCGCCTGGCAAGACACATGTATGGTGTTACACTGTATGCCAAGTTTAGTACGGTAAATGTGGAGCTATGCTAGTAATTACTGTAATTCAGCTAAGCTAAAAGAATTTGCTATAGCTTATGCACTTTATATAACATTCCTGTCTTCTGACCATAATGTGCTCGCAGAGTACAGCTACATACAAAATCATTTCCAATAAAAGTGTTTTACATGAAGCATACATGACAGATCTCTTTCATAATGAACTTGCATCCCTCACTCTCAACTCATATTATAACTAATGACACTTAAAAGCATTTTGTCCACGTGCTGTGTGTCAGTTGTTACATTATAATATAGCATTAGTCGAAATGTTGGGAAAACAATGAAAAAAAAAATATTTTAACTGAAGTCAATCCACATGTTGGATCAAATATATAATTTATATATGTGTTTATTACCAACATTTCTGAACTCTAATCTGAAATGTGGGTAATAAACTGTTTAATAGGCAGGTTAGATTACCTTGACTGTGTTTGAAATAGACAGCTGACACTCTGACAGTGACGCAATCAGGAAAACGTCCACCGTGCAGCACTGAGATGAATTTAACTGATTAAATCGTATCCCTGAATGTCTCTCAAGTGGATATTTTTCTCTGTTAACTTAATTGCCACCTTTTCCTCTCTTTCTGTTACTCAGCTGATCTATCTTGGATGAACACCGGTACGTTTCTTTGTGTACATATTGCACACTTACACATTCCTTCTTCTGCTCTGTTGAATCATCCTCCCCTTGTTGAGCCGTTAACGTTTCACTTGAGTTGAATTTACCTCCCGTGTCTGATGTGAAGGCGGAACTGTGGAGAACAATGACAACTTTAAAACTCATGTCTTGATATTAAAAAGAATCGTCATTAAAACTGATGCATTAATCGAATACACTTGTGTTTTATATAAACTAGCATGCGATTGACGTTTGTAGTTACTGCAGAAGACATAACAACATACATATGTCTAATAATACTTAACCACACTTTAACTAATATATGTGTTGATTTAAAGCTTTGTTAATTGTCCTAATCTACAATAACTTCCCTCCCTACTTTAAATAGTTGAATACTTACATAGACATGTAAGTATTATGTGAATGCACACATGTTAAACACACATAAAAGTGAACACATGCAAAGAGTGAATGTAAAACTCTATAACATGATCCCCTCTGCCTCTGTTGGTCCGTGCTCTGCAGGTGTACTGGTTCCAATACTGGTGGGCTCTGCTCTGGGACTTGTTTTCATTGTTTCATTAATATGTTGCCTATTAAGACAGATAAGGTGGGTAAAAAAAAACAAACAACAGCGAGATAAGACCACAGTATTGCTAGCTGAAATCACGTTTTGCATATAATACTGTATTAAATGTGCTTTTTGTTTAACATGACCACTTACAGCCACAGTAGCCAACTTAATACTGTCTGAGTCCCCAAACCCACTGCTCAACAACGTCTTTACGCTTGACTTTTCCTGATTGACGTACGTTTAAGTCCAATTTAAACCTTTCTGTGACTCATTTTAGTGAGATATATAAAGTGGGCAGTTACACAGGGTAATTTGGGAGAATGGTTAACCTTAACTGAAGTATACATCTGGGATTCAGAGTTTAAATTAGAAAATAATGGATTTTATATGCACTGTGTCCTCATTAGCGGGAGTTTTTTGGGGTCATACTCTCACTTCTGCCACCCTTAGTCACGCTCGACGTTGCGTAAATCAAGTCCAGTCGAGTCCAGACTGTAACGTTGTGGTTTCCTATAAAAGACTTGGAGTTTGTTTCCTGGCATTTGCATTAGAGTGCAATGAGCAAAAAAAGCTTTATTTGTTAAATTTGAAAAACAAACAACAGCTGTAAACTGTCATTAAGATTTATAAATTAATATAGATATGTATTGTACTTAAATGAAAATACAGGGTTCATGAGAAAGCAGTGGATAAAAGCACATGAGCAGAAATATATCTGAGGAAGAAATATAAATTATGTAAAAGTAGGTAGCAGTACCACAAGCGCTTTAGAGGTGAAATTAGAAACCCCTGGAGGATACCACTCCTCTGCCTTCACCTGCTTATGCTAATGATGCACAGACTGTGTTTGGAGTGAAAGGTTGAGTCTCATCACAGATGGTTACAGGCTTTCTGCGTTAAACAGTGTCAGATATAATTCACACGTTCTGTTCTTCTCCGGTTTTAAAAATAATGAATCTTCACAGCAAAATATCAGTAACAGCACCTGTAGCTATTCATAGATTATATTGTTTTGATTAAAGGGAAAGAAGCCCATAAATAGGTATTACTTTACTTTTAGATAAAGCGGTACCTCACATTGTTCCTACATCACGTCAACATTTTGTCCACGTACAGTGTGACATTTTGGTAATGACACAATAAACACCTCACACATCTGATAGTCACAAGTGTCTTTTTTTTTTTTAAATGATTCTGTGGGTTTGCAATTAATGCATTATGGTCATTTTATTTCTCAGATCTGGTGCTGAACAGGACAAGAACAGAGGTATTGGCTACAACATTGGAGAGACAGACGAGTACGGCTCAACGGTGTAGCTCATCATTTTGTCCATCTTTTTTAAATGAACACATACAGACGAACGCCCCTATAATGACATTTCAACACCATGAGACCATTGTCCTTATGCATCACTTATCCTGTGTTTGTGTTTACCATATGTGTCCATGTGGACATTTGTGGAAGCATGCAAGGTTTAAGTATGCAGTTTGTAAGTAAGTTTGCATGCAGCTGTGGGGATCTGGGAAGCAATTTCTTTTTTTTCCCAAGCCGCATTTTGACTGAACTTCCTTTTCAGTTTTCATAGGCCTCCTTGCTGGATGTTCAAAAGTGTATGCTGTACAACAATCTCCTTAAGGCAAGAGGAACAAATGTCCTCTATAATCCCCCGTTATTTATCTGACATGATGTGGTGTGTTTCTTGAGAAGCGCTCCAAACAGAAGCTTCTAGGCAAGTGCAGCAGGCTGGAGCTGGACTGGTGAGAGTCTCAGGTCAAGTCGGACAACGGCAGTAGTTCCCGTTGGCTGTCCTGGCATGGTGGAAAGCCCAACCGCAGTCCAAACAATAGGGGGATAGGAGTTGACAGACATCGCTGATGGTAGGGTGGCCTGAGAGGGATGGGCTATACCACATTTCCACCACCAACCCTGTACTTAGAGCTGCTCTATGGATTTTATAATAAAAGGGCGCTCAGCTCCATACAAACACAGAAACACACAGCTCCTTCCCTGTGAAAATACCGAGAAATAAAGGCTTTTGTGTTGAGAGGCTGCACGTGGGCTGACCCCTAACCCCTGTCCGCCACTCTGATCACGAGACAACCTCCCCAGCCTCTCACTTAGACTGAGGCCTGCTCAGTTAACCACAGTAGAGATTATTACATCATTGTAATCCCAAGGCTCCATCATCATTTTCTCTGTCTTCATTACATCTACTCCTTTTGGGTATCATTTTAGATGCTCCTCGGCTCATATTCAGTGGACCAGTATTGGCATGATGATGGAACAAATTGCAACGCGTTTTGCTGTAGGCGAAGAAAACATCCGCGATGGTTAACAGATGAGCTGATAAAATTAGGAAACTGAATGGAGAAGAGAAACGCAGAATGACCATTTCATAACACTTTCATCAGTCCTCCGGCTGCTGCTGCCCGTGGCTTCATTTCACTGTTAATGTTGTGCTGACTTATTATAAATGTGCCACTACATGTGTAAAACAGTATTTCATATTCAGTTATGTTATTTGTCTCATAGTGATGAAAAATGTTTTGTTTTTTTAAATAAAATCTCCTTAAATCGACTAGACCTTTCTGACAGTCACACTCAAAAAAACCCTTCCTTAAAAACACAAGGTCCACAGTTTTACATTCCAGATTTTACTCATTAAACAGCAACGACACAGCTTATGATACTCTTTAGTGATATGTAGTGTATGTAATGTATTAGTACTTAAAGGAAAACATTTCACTTCTTACTCCACTACACTCATCTGGCAGCTTCAGGTTACTTTTCAGATTACAATTTTTCATCCCCTTCCTGTCCAGTGAAAACCATATTATTAATATTTGACCCGAACTGAAGGATTAAGTGTTTCTTTAAGGACTCAGAAAAGTCTCCTCCTTCTTAAGCCGAATAAACTCTTTAAAAACCTTCTTGGATTAGCTGAGGAAATGCACTGTGACAAGGATGAAGACGGGCCTGTTTTCCTGAGCTCGTGAAAAGTTAAGACTTTTAGAGAAACGTGGTTCTGACAGGACAGCGACGCGACAAACATATAATGAATGTAGACGAAACCACAGAACAGCATATAAAGTAGTGCGAATGAGCTCAGCCTTAAACATGCACTGCAGTAAGAAGCAACATACACATTAATGCAGTAGTAATATGGATCGAAAAACATCATAAATAACAGTAAAACAATGGCATTTCGCTGCACATTAAAAACGCTCCGCCTTTTGCTAATAATACGTACATCTTTTATCTATGTAAGGTTTTAAATTCCAACACTTCTGTTCAATATTCTGCCCTTCCTGACCTCTAGGAATAAAGACATAACTGTATTGTCGTCCGTCACCGTCGCTGGTCAGTAGCGCCATCTAGTGGCCGTTTTCTCGAAGTACAACAACACATACTACTTCCGGGGTCTCGCGTATTGATTTGAGCTCGTCCTCCACGCTGCGAGTGCTCGCTGTTGTGTGAATCTGTACGTGTCCGTGTGTCGGTTCTGTGATGTTTCATCAGCCTGTGCTGAAAAACAGGCGCACTCTCCTCGAGAGAGCAGAGAAGTTCATCTCAGACGTTTATTTCACGGACTGCAACCTGAGAGGACGGTAAGGAATGAAATGAAAGACCTGTTCCTGCTGGTGTTAGGGGACACGTTTCTGCGTAACGTCGCACTACAGTACTTCGATTCATATGTTTTGCGTAAAAATAATCATGCCGGCTGGACACCAGGCTGCAAGATAATGTAAACTAAAATATAAGACTGCTAAGACCTTATGCTCTGTGTCTTTGCATAGTTAATTGTCCCTGCTATGTGCTTTATTTACTGCAGGGGTTTCCCTTGGTTTGCAGAGGGTTTAGGCTTTGAAGAGTCAAGGGGAAGGGGTGGGGTGATGATAATTTAGGACCATTATTATTACTATACATGTGTGCGAATTTTGGAAAATAAACAACATCCAAAAAGCTTAAAATCAAACCAAATAGATCTGGCAAAAGTCATTGAGTTACTTTTGATGCTCTCCACGTTGATTTTTACATCTGCACCTAAACCTAATAATGGCAGGGAAAACCTTTAACTGAAGATCTAAGGTTAGAAATATTGTGAAGATTTTTGATGGAACTAAACAGAATTAATCACGACTTGACTTTGACTATGATTTTATTTTTATTTTTTTCTCTCTGCAGTCTCCATGGAGAGTCTTGCCCGGTGGAAACCCTCGCGTCCTTCCTGTCCCCTAAACGCATCACATTCACAGAAGCGTCCAAACAGAACTTTGCACCTTATAAAGTTGGCGATACCTTTGGACAAACGTAAGGGATATCAGATTTTACTATCCCTCGCACTTTATGGAATAATAACCTCAGTTCTTGGCCGTAACCCAAGCTTGTTGCTTTTGTTTTGCAAGATGGTGGACCTGCTGGTTTAAAGTGACCCTGAACGTCCCTGAGTCCTGGACGGGCAAAGAGGTGCATCTTCTGTGGGAATGTGACGGGGAGGCGATGGTTTGGAGGGATGAACGGCCAGTTCAGGTAGTATTGCAGCTGTTCTATTTGCATCAAACTAAAGTAAAGTGCCAAAAAAAATATACCAAACCCGTGTGTAGACTTAATAAGAACATATGGGTTTTCAGGGCCTGACAAAAGACGGCGAAAAGACAAGTTACATCTTGTCTGAGTGTCTGAGAGATGAGGAGCCACACAGGTCAGTCTAAAATCTAAACGGTGTGGATTTCTGAGCTTTTCGTGCGGCTTGTATTTCATTTTCATATTCTTGTTCTTCAGTATCACCCTTTACGTGGAGATGGCCTGTAACGGGCTCTTTGGCGCTGGTCAAGGGTCGATGATTGCAGCCCCAGACCCAAAGAGAACATTTTCTGTACAGAAGGCTGAGCTGGTGGTGTTTAACCGCAATGTACAGGAGCTGCTGACTGATTTTGAGATGCTTGTTGACATCGTTAAGGTACACGCAGAATAACGCATCTTTGTACGTTTCTATCCGGGAGAGTTCAGGTTTATTAAAGGCGAACACCTGTGGATTATGTCCACTTCTTTTATAGGAACTGGGAGAAGGAGAGCAACGAGGCTACCAGGCGCTCTTCACTGTCAATGAGATGGTGAATCTTTGTGACCCCTCTGATCCCAGCTCTTTCTCCGGTGCACACAGTCTGGCCCGCAAGTTCTTCAGCCAGAAGAACGGACAAAGCCAACACACTGTCCATGCAATGGGCCACTGCCACATAGACTCAGGTCTCAGTTTAATCTCTTCCATCAGATCATGAATCAACCCTTAATATTTTTCAACATATCAACATTTCAACATTCTGACATTTGTCTTTATCGCTGCATCTCTTAAAAATGTCAAATGACTTAAGCCACTTGGTCAGCTTTGTGGACGTTTCCCTATAATTATTTAGTTACTTACTGATGTAAGTGATACTTTTGACACCGCTTTGCTGTTTTATTTAGGCAATGACTTGAAAATGAAATATTTCTATTCCTCAGAGAGTGAAAGAAAATATAATTTCTCGGTATGATATCAGAGACAATAAAAGAGGGATACTGGTCACTTTATTAAATAGAAAACTAATAGGGAATACATGATACAGTATTTCTGTTCTTGTCATGAGTTTCTAACTATGATTGTGCGTTTGCAGCCTGGCTATGGCCGTACGAGGAGACGATTCGTAAGTGTGGCCGGAGCTGGGTGACTGCGATCCGTTTAATGGAGAAGAACCCCGAGTTCGTGTTTACTTGTTCCCAGGTTATTTCACTCTAACACAGCCTTATGAGATTCATATACGGTAGGTTCTGCGTATTTGAGGAATCTTTTGTAACATTACCCTTTTTTTTTTTTTGTCTAGGCCCAGCAGTTCCAGTGGGTAAAGAGCTGGTATCCAGGACTCTTCTCCCAAATTCAGCATTTTGTGAAAAAGGGACAGTTCATTCCAGTTGGTGGAACGTGGGTGGAAATGGTAAAAAAAAAAAAACCCTGAACCTAAACATAAATCACATTTGATGAACAGTATCTGAGCGTGATGTCCTAAATGGAGTTGCATTAATGTAAGGTGCTGTTTGTCAGGATGGTAATCTGCCTTCAGGTGAGTCCATGGTCAGGCAGTTCCTGGAAGGCCAGCGCTTCTTTAACCAGGAGTTTGGGATTTATTGCAAAGAGGTAAGATTTGTAAAACATGGCAACTCATTCATTCATAATATGTTAATGTTAAGACATTTTTCTCTGCTCTTTTTAGTTCTGGCTTCCAGATACCTTTGGCTACTCTGCCCAACTCCCTCAAATAATGCAGGGCAGTGGCATTTCAAACTTCCTGACACAAAAGCTCAGCTGGAACCTGGTCAACACCTTTCCTGTAAGTAGAAAACAGATACTAAGGTGCTGAAAAGAAAGTGAAATTTATAGTTTACATTTTTTTTTACAGTGTTTCTTTATTTTCCAAAGCACAACACGTTTTTCTGGGAAGGTCTCGATGGATCCAAGGTCCTGACCCACTTCCCACCAGGAAATTCCTACGAAATGAAAGGAAAGGTTGAAGATGTGAGTTTAGTTTCTGAAGGACGTGATGGTTGTTGAGTCTGTAACAGAAAGTATTTGCAATCCAACCAAAGCTTACAGTACCCTTTCTCTGCCCCCAGCTGGTGAAAACAGTGAAAAACAACAAAGACAAAGGCAGAGCCAATCACAGCGCGGCACTGTTTGGATTTGGTGATGGTGGCGGTGGCCCCACCCAGCTGATGCTAGACAGACTCCAGCGGGTCCAGGATACAGATGGACTTCCCAAGTAAGTTCCTGTCCCACAGTCAAGCTGAGAATCTGTCAGTAAAATGACCCAGTCCAAACTGAGGTGGACCTGCTTCCCACATATAAATTAGTCATGAGTTTTACGTCCACTTTTTCCTGCAGTGTGATGCACGTAGTCAGTATGCGACACCGAGCTTGTTAAATCCATAAAGGATATGAGTGATGTCTCCTGACGTCACTGTGGTGTGACGTCAGCATTTGCTCATGTTTTAGTCAACATTAAAAACATTGCTCAGCGTGGTTTCCATGTGTTGTGCGTGTCTCAGGGTCCAGATGTCCACTCCTGACGCGCTTTTCT
>JAPQRN010000022.1:11885242-11904483 GCA_037367275.1 Coranthus polyacanthus
AAAAACATTGCTCAGCGTGGTTTCCATGTGTTGTGCGTGTCTCAGGGTCCAGATGTCCACTCCTGACGCGCTTTTCTCCCAGCTTCAGGCTGAGTCGGATCTGCTGTGCACGTGGACCGGAGAGCTCTTCCTTGAGCTGCACAACGGCACCTACACCACACAAGCACAGGTAGACTGGAGTTCGAAATAAAACTGTCCTGGCGCGCTTTGCCAAAACAAAACCTGGGAGCATTCTGCTGAGAAGTTAGAATGATATTAGAAGAACTTAAATAGTATATATCGTATTTCTAAATATACAGAGTAATGCATTTGTGTAATTAAAAGCTGATATACAAGCACAAATGAGAGGGAAAGGGTCGTACAGACAATGTGAGACAAAATATCAATATGAGAATATATCATATTATTTTGTCTTGCGCCAAATATCCATATTTTTCTGAAAACACTCAGGTGATCTGAATGGATTCCCCTGCCAGTTTGGTTTATGAAAATAACTACTTTCTATGTGTTAAAGGTTCAGTGTGTAATATTAAGTCACATCTAGCGACGAAGCTATTACACACTATTGAAAACACAATGAATAATGAATATTAAAGTCAACTTCTGCAATTAGAGCCTCCTAAATTCCCCTAAAGTTTACACACTGGACCTTTAAAGACACACTAAGCTGAGACTTAATGCACTTTTTTGTACATCATTCAATTTCAAATTCTGTGAAACTAACTCCACAATGCAGCGAATAAATACAATTTCTGTATTTTTGTAGGGGTATTTTTTCCACAGTATGATGTTTCATGGGTGATTGTCTTGAAGTGTATCAAGAATCACTTTATTATGATACCGTCTTTATCACGGGCAGTGTATTGTGATATTATTTTGAGTTACTCCTATGATGCAGTATATCAAACCAGTCCAACTGAGTAAACGGAAACGCGCTATCGACCATTAACGTGTTAAAGCGATTTTTGTTTGATGTACTGTAATTATCTCCATGTTTGCAGATCAAGCGAGGAAACCGGCAGAGTGAGACTCTCCTTCATGACATAGAGATAGCCAGCAGCTTGGCACTGTGTCGAGAGAGGACATTTCAGTATCCCGTGGAGAAGCTGCAGGAGCTCTGGAGGTCCAGACGCACCTATTAAATTTTAATAACGGGGATGAATAAACAGATGGTCTCTGTTGTTAGATCTTGATGGTTTTTCTTCTTCGTAGGCTGCTGCTTCTAAACCAGTTCCATGATGTGATCCCTGGAAGCTGTATTGAGCTGGTTGTGGAGGATGCGCTCAGGTATTATAAAGGTACCGTTCTCATTACATGTGTTCATTGAAATCAGAACTCTCTGATGTTTTCCAACTTAAAAAGAAATATATGCATATACATACATATGACTGTGTCTTAGATATCCATCGTGCTGGTGCCACACTGCTGCGTGATGCATTTGAAGCCCTGGGATCAAAGGACAACTCCACTGGTGTGTTCAACTCTCTGCCGTGGGAGCGCAGTGAAGTCATCCTGATTCAAGATGGTGATGGCAAATCCAGTTTGGGTGAGTCAGACGTGTGTGTATTAACCTATTGTTTATTAACCTGTTATTATTTGAAGAAAATATGCTGTATGTCTCCTCCTCTTTCGTGGTATTTGCGGCGCTGCAGCTCTGGTGAACGCTCCCAGCATCGGCGCGTCTCCCGTCAAAGGCGCACAGCCATCGACTCCAGTCTCTGTCGCTGTTCAGGTATGTGCATTGGACGAGTATTTATACGGTGCATTTTATTTATGTTGGAGTTGAAACTGGCTAACTGAGAAGCCGCGTGACACGACAGGCTGACGGCACCGTCCTCATGGAGAATGGGATGTTACGGACTGTCATAAATAAAGATGGTACTCTGGCGTCCCTCCGTCTGGTCCATGCAAACAGGTACTTTATTAGCACACATGTGTAACATCTGTATTTGCTACATAAACGTTTTGGTCTAAAATCTGTCTCACCACTCTTTGTTGGTTTCAGAGAAGCCATCTCTAACGGCTGTAAGGGGAACCAGTTTGTCATGTTTGACGACGTCCCCCTGTACTGGGACGCTTGGGATGTGATGGACTACCATCTTCAAACAAGGTGTCTGTTATCCACCGTCTTTTAATGTCTTACACCATGTTGAAACCTTTTAAGCATTCTTGTTATAAATACCATAAACAGAACTGAATTGATGCTTTAGGAAGCCAGTGCTGGAGGTGGTGCAGCCTGTTCGTGTGGTGTCCTCTGATGGGCTTCGGGGCGTCGTCAGCGTCACCCTCAGGATCAGCGGCGAGAGCACCATCACACAAGAGATTGTCATGGACGCCATGTGTCCTTACATCAAGTTCAACACAGAGGTACACTGTAATTTTGCGCATTAAGTTGTTTCAAATATGCACGTTTGAAGCGATAGCGAAAGCCTGTGTGACTCTTTCAACTGCAGGTGAAGTGGGCAGAGTCACACAAGTTTCTCAAGGTTGAATTCCCCGTGCGAGTACACAGCTCCCACGCTACGTATGAGATACAGTTTGGACACCTGCAGAGACCCACACATATGAATACTTCATGGGACTGGGCAAGGTTTGAGGTACGACACTGCACATTTTCAGTGCATGGCAGCAAACCAAACCAAACAAAAAAAAATAATGCAACTACATATTTGAAGATCATATTGCAAACATTATTTGCATTCCCTGTGTGATTGTGGAACATGTTCCTTTCATTTTCAGGTTTGGGGTCACAAATGGGCTGATTTGTCAGAGCACAACTTTGGAGTCGCGCTGTTAAATGACTGCAAATATGGCTATTCAGTCCACAAGAACACTATGACACTATCCCTGTGAGGTTTCCCTCAGTTCATTTACAACAGTATCACAGCAAATACAATTTTTTTTGCACCACATGTAAATCATTCTTCCATCTAACAGTACATGTCTTGGTCTTAGACTGAGAGCGCCAAAGGCCCCCGATGCCAACGCTGACATGGGGACTCATCATTTCACCTACGCAATCATGCCACATTCAGGTAGGTTTTCCATTGTCTATGCTTTCGGAAATCAATAGTCATTATTAAATCTGACCGAGGAATTGGTTATTGTGCTACAGGATCCTTCCAAGATTCCTCTGTCATCCAGTGCGCCTACAACCTCAATTTTCCTTTACGGTTAATCCAAAGCTGTCCCGACACCGTGGCCTGGAGTGCCTTTTCCGTCAGCACTCCATCTGTGATCCTTGAGACCATTAAACAGGTATATCACCAAGTACTTGTTTGACCTAGCTTTACTTAAGTCTGTCTTAAAACAATGTCTGGGTGCCCACGTGAACACTCCGACAGACTTCGCTTGCTGTAATCGCGGTTTGCGTCCATATTGGTCATTAAAAGTCCCCTTCCTAATGCACAGCGATATGGAATAAAATCAAACAGAGGGAATGGATACAGCGAGCAAAACCAACTCAAATCAAAGGTGCACGTGGGCACTTGGCTTTGTTTTGAGGTTGACTTGACAAACTGTGAGCCTATCCTTTAATCTCCTCATCTCCTTACTCTACTCCGTTTACCATAACAGGCTGAGGACAGGACGGGGTCACTCGTCATCCGCCTGTATGAGTCACATGGGAGCAGCGTGACTGCAACCCTGTGTACTGCCCTTCACGTCAGAGAGGCATGGCAGTGAGTATTATGGGGTTTTTTTTTTTTAGCAGCGCCTTTTTTTATATTGTCTCACTGAAGAACAATAAAATAAACATTTGTTCCCCTTTCAGTTGTGATCTCATGGAGAGACAGGACGGAACCAAGCCGGCACACATCACGTCTGAGGGAATTGTTCTCCAGTTCAGCCCCTTTCAAATTGTTTCACTTCTTCTAGTTTTGTAATACCTTTTGCCAAGTTTCGAGGTAGTCACTAATGAATCTAAAAATGAAAATGAAATGGGTTACAATTCGAGGTTTCTGGTTTCAAGATCAAACCAATAAACAGATTGCAAAAAAGTTGGTTAATTAAGTCGTTTTATTTAAAAATGTATAAAAAGTATAAAAACAGAACAGCGGCGCCTTGTGTTTATTTGCTGCTCATTCTCCGGCTCTGCCTCTGTGAACCTGCAATAAGAAGGACTTTGGGATTAAAATTCTGTTTCCATTTTTCTGTAGTTTAATTTTGAGAGAATACTTTAGTTCGTCACCTGTAGATGTGTCAGCACTACTGCTCTGTGTCCTGCGTACAGTTGATCTCCGTTCATGCTGAGGTGTGTTTACTTCCCGTGGTTTTTCAGCCTTTCTTCTCTTGGATCCGGCTTCCTTGAGACGTGCATCCTTTTCTTTCTTTGGGGTTTTGGTCACAGTTTCCTCTTTGATCAACTTTTTCTTTAATGCGCTTTCAGAGCGACTCCTGGCAACCTAATGAATTCAAATCGGTGTTAAGAGTCACATCTGCGCGATTCCTTTCAAGTCTAGCAAAAAATTGACCGTTTTTACCTTTTTCTTGTCTGCGTAATCATGGTCATCTTCTTTCTTTACTCTCTTTTTTGCCTTGGGCGATTTAGAATCTATGATGAAAGTAAATATGGGACGAGGTTAATTCGACTCCCTCTATTCTTCTCAGATACATTTGAGCTGTGGTTCTTATTTGAATTTATTCAGAGTATTGCATACCTTTAGGCACCAGTGGGCCTGGATCTCCCTGAAAACAATAGATACCAGTATCAGTGATGCAGAAAATTATGTGCCTGAGAATAAAATACAAAAAAATCTGCCCTGCACTCACTTCAAACCACATAGTTCTGCCATTGTGGTCCCGAACAGATTTCATTCCATCCACGCTGTAACACTGCAGCCACGCCTCAAAATCAGAATAGTCGGCTTTCTCTGGATCATAGCCCTTTCCTCCTATTTTATAAAATATAATGAGACAAGTTGAAATTCGATGAGTTATCAAAGATAAAAGGAAAACAAATTTGAGCTCAGTTTCTGAGTGAACAAGCGCACAGTAACCCACCTTGGTTTACTACCTCCAGAGGAACTGTATGACAGAGTCTGAGCAGGTCGGCCATCTCCTCTTTCACCTTTATCTTTGTGGCTCTGTTTGACGCCTTCAGCGCAGAAGAAAGAACAGCAGTGTAAGAAAATGCAGGGCAGTTGAGGGTCATCACTGGATGATTTGAAAAATGTGTTACTGTCTGGGTTCTTTCACCCTTGTGTTCGAGGCCTCATTTTTCACAGGCTGTTCACTTTCACACAAATCTTCTGACTCAAGGCCTTCCAGTACGGTCCTGGCACGCACAAAGGGTGGGATGTTTAACCTAGAAAGATACAAATTTAGACTCATTCTTTAAAAACACATGCAGAAAAAGGGCTCTTTTGTTTTTAAATCTGGCTGAATCATCATAGCTCCCCACAGGAAGTAAAAAAAAAAAAAAAAAACAGAAGAAAGAAAGGCATTTGCTTTATATTGGAGGTCCTTGAAACTCATGAGAGCTGGTACTGTTTTTTTGTTCGTAATCGTAACAATGCAAAACATACTTTCGGTCTCCTTTTTCACACAGGAAGCTCACAGTAGCAGCACTTAGAAATCAGAGATATCAGAGAAGGACATTACTCCGATAACATAAATAACCAGTACTGTAACAAAGCCATTCTCTGTTGTCAACTTGCCAATCTCGTAACTTCTCCATTGGTTTCTTTTTAAAATGTGTGGGCCTACTGTCAGGCTTTCTGTAACATATGTATGTGTTTGCTTTGGCTCTTTGGACGAGTGATACCGATACTTTTTCCTCCAAGTCTAAACATCTACGGAACATTTGGTGAAATTCTTTGATTAGACGTGTGCACCCCTAATTTCGACAAATTCACATTTGAATTGTTGCGAGAGCTGTGCTTGTTTGTCACCTGTAAAGAATTTCTGCCCTCAGGTAGTTCCCGATGCCATTGAAATACTTCTGATTGAGCATCACTTCACAGATGGGCCTGTCAAAGGCGCGGTCGGACAGATGGGACAGAACGTTCTCCCTGCAAAATAATGTCCTGGTCAGTGCGATATGATACTTGACTTGATATCTGAGACAAACATAAGTGATACATAAGCATTATAGCCCTCCAGACCTGAAGCTTTTGTACTCAAACATAATGCAGGGTCCTCTCTCCGGCTGCCACGTCCCATTTGGCTGCCAGGTCCCAAACCTGCGTGCGTCCACGAAGCTTAGCACTCTGCAAGGTTTCTCTTTGGAGTAAAATCGCAGATGGGCATGCTTTGGCAGCTCGTCCTCTGTGGTTAAGCGGAAATAGCCTGACATCCCAAAGCGAAAGACAATGTCCATGGGCTGGTCAGCTTCTCCTGCCTTAACTCTCTGCTTTGAATCAGCGCTTACGGGCGTCAGTGTGAGTTTCACTTCCTTCCCTCTGGAAGTGGCAGTGATGCGATAGGCCTCACAGGTGAAGGGCACATCAGGACTCTTGCTGACTTCAGATTTTCTGACTGGTCCGGTGAACACCACTCCATCACACATTTTGTTCACATAGCAGCTGGCAAGGTGGAGCTCAGGTCCCTCAGGCATTTTGTTTTCACACGTGGAGCTGTGGTGGAACCTCAACTTTTCTTGGCAATGAAAAATGAAGGATTCAGCAGATTTAACGCTGGCAGTGTTGAGAAGGTTCTGAAACAGCATTTAGAGAATTATGAGAAACGCATATAGTATAAAAAGTATAAAAGTAGTATAAAAAGTGAACAACTATCTGACAGCTGTGGGATTTGATTTGAGAGGATTGTGACCACAGTTTTACTGGAATCATAGTCTACACAACTTCACTTCTGCACATAGCCACAGACTAAACAATGTGATGCATTCAGCCTCAGACCTTATGCATGTTCATGTGGTCTGTTAGTCCTTAGGCAATAACAAGGGAAAATGTAGGACAGAAAGGTTAAGTTGGAGCTTTCACTCAGTTGCAAGAAGCATCGGTTCAGATCACTTACCTAAACTATGAAATCGACCTCACGGTTGAAGAACTGATATTTTGTTCTGGTCTAACGTGCAAACGCATGACCTCCTGGGTTCGTCTGAATGTCTGCAGGGCTGCTACGACAAACCTGCACAGCACAAAAGCTTTCATAATGTGTTACCAAACCACCGCGCTGACATTACCTAACGTGCACCGTCCAGTCACTATTTACACATATCGCGAGATTCCCCGGCTTTTCGAATATTGCTGTTTAGAAATTCTTTATTTTCTGATCTAGGTGAATGATTTAGACATTTTCTCAAAACATTCAAGGAAACCAGTTAAAAAAAAAAAACAAACTCTCGCACTGGAGATACAACAAACGCAGCATGAGCGAAGGGTCAACGCATGCGTAAGCCTCAATGCATGACGGGATTTGTAGGCGATGCCCAAACAGAAAACTTGTAGTTTTTTCCCCTCATTTTATTTAACTATTAATCAACATTAAATGAACACTTGAGTATCAGCATAGTTTATTTTAAAATGTGTGAGGAAATATACAATATTTTACAAATCACTGTGTCAAAAAACGTGTTTCCACCAATTATTTCTAACGTGGTAGAAAAATACAACTAAACATCAGACAATCAAAGGAATGGACTATTCAGTGAGCCACAACATTTGATGGAACATGATGGAATCCATGTAAAAAACAGTACATTACACAGGATGTAAGTATGGCACTTCTGGTATTTTTGTCCATTTTTTCATCAGCCATCGGGGTCTGAGTTGTACAGAAACCGTCCATTCTTCATTGTAGTGCGTTCATCATAGTCTGGGCTTGTTTGAGCTCTGTGAAAATAAACACGGGAAAATAATTAGCAAATGTCCAGATAGAAAACTGACCGAAAGCGAATGTGAGTTAACAAAATGTTGAACTCACCCGAAAGCAAGACTCTGAACTTGTCAGCAGAAACAGACATAACCGTCGTCTCCGTGGAGCCTGACTCTGCACCCTGCGCCTGCAGTTTCAGCTGAATTGTTGGTTCATTCACCTCCCTCAACTCACTGGAGCTCAATGTGTAATCGACGCGCCACGAAACAGCCTCCAGTCGTCCCACTGAAATTCATTACAGAGCAGAACAGACGTCTGCCTTTGTCAGAGAAAATTCCACCAGCAACAGACGACAGCACTGACATTAATCACCTTCCACTTGAAAAAGACCCACAGGAATACTTACATCTCAGGCTCATCTGTCTTAGCCTGTCTTGCAGCGCAGAGAGTTTATCTTCATATGATTTGCACAGTCCTGTTGTGTGCTCTAAAATGGGTGTGGGTAATTAATAGTTAGAATTCATTTTAAATGTATAATAATATAAAAGTGCTTCAACACACAGTTAGTGAGAACAAATGCTCTGCAACAAAATGGTATTAAAAGACTGATGAGAGGAAAAAAGTAATAGGTAATTAAATACAGCGGATATCTTTACAACATCTGAAAAGTAAAGACAATCTCAAGCTGCCGGAAAGTCGACCGAGACTGAAGGCTATTAGACTGAAAGCTATTATTATTGAACCAAAGTCACAAGGCCCAGTACACTGTGTGCACACTCTGTTCCCTTCAAGTACCAGCTGAGTACAACATCTTATTATATTTAAATTACACAGCAGACAATGCAGTGGGCTGTGATTTGGTGCCTGTTTGGTTATGAAACTTGAGCTAACTCTGCATTAAGGAGCCATTTGTTGTCTGAAAGACCAGTGTCTGGCCAGAAAAAACACTCCAGTTAATACAGAGTGTGCCCTCACATATTACCGGTACCTAAAGAAATCGAATGCCACCAGTGTATCTTACATGCTGTAAATCTCATGTCTGAACCAGTCTTCAGTCAGGTACCTGATGAAGAGCCAGTTCGTACTAAAATTGTTCTCTACTTTTAAAGTCAGTAAAGCAGAAATAAATGTGTGTTCTGAGTTTCACACGCAACAGAAAAATGTGTTATTAGCCAAATTTAAATGATGAAAAAAAACAAACTTTTTAGCCACCTAAAAAAAAACAAACAAACAAAAAAATATCAATTTAAGAGCACTCTATAATTAGAATATTATCACCACTTTACCTTGGCGTCAGACAGCTCTTTCCAACAGAAGCTGTTATATTGCTCTCTTCAAAGCCACCAGACTCCTTTGACAAGAATAGTAGTTTTACCTCACAGAACAAGTGAGTTGCCAGTTAGTTTGGATCCCAACTAACCGGTGACTAACGTGTTAACTAATGTGTGAAACCGCCAAAGTCACACAATAACAAATTAAAAGATTCAGGTAGCTGAGGTCATTATTATTTTGAGTCTAGCGTCTTGGGAGAAGTGATAGAGCAGCTTCAGTTCTCTGTCGGTAAGGGTTGTCAAGGTAAAGCAGGGAAAATATTGTAAATATAGTGTAAACTTAAACTGATATTGACAACAACAACGGATCTAACAGAATTCTACAGTGTACAAAGTCCTTATAAAGCATACGAGTACTGTATCTACAATTTTTTCAACTCGGCATCTGAAAAAATGTGTGCGTGTTTTGCACACTGTCTTTATTGTAAGTGTTATTACAGTAGATACCACACCTAAACACAAACACAAAATCTTTGGATCAAAGTGAAAGAGTCACAGGAAACTGACCTTTAGGCAGACCGAGCTGCTGGAGCTCACTGGACAGAGATTCACTGTCAACATCATGCTTTGCTGCGCTGGAGAAAATGAAGCTGAGCACTGCCACACTGGCTTTAATGTCTCCACTTTCTGCAAGACGGATTGAAGACATCAACACACACCAGACATCAACAAAAACTGCAATACAAGCATGACTGCGTTAAAGCATGCGTGTAAAGGTAAATAAGTCAGGAAGGAGGAGGATTTACCAAACTTTGCATCTGCAGTAAGCTTTGTAACCTTGTCATACTAAAGAAAAGGGAAACAAAGCACAGATTAGTTGTAAGGAACTGTGGATATTTAGGGACGTGGATGATTATGTAGATGTAAAAAAAACTTACTTACATCAATTCCCTCCCCAAGTAAATCCTTTAGCACTTGGGCACACAGGAGTTTCATCTTGACACTGGACTATTAATGAGACATATGTTAGCATAAAAAGAAAACACAAACTTAGCTTTGTTTGATTGTGGAGGATATTTATAATGAACATTACTTACCATTTTCGCTAATGTGCTAATTTCAGCAAGCACCCAATCTGGGCAGTCCAGATCACCGCAGAAACGGAACCGCTGCAACAGAGAAAACAACACATTGCTACTGTTTACTGCAGCGAAACAAAAGCATCCCCAATGTTAGCGGTAACGTTAGCATTTACATTAGCGACCCGTCATTAAAAGGTATTAGCTTAGCCTGTTAGCTAGCTATCTAGAAGCAGAAATGGACAACGACAGCGTTGAGGGAAAGGGTCGCTTCGCATACATGCGCCAAAAATGACACGTAGATAAATACGATTCTAAAAAAGCTAATGATGCTGTGCTATTTGGTCTAAAATTAAAAAAAAATGCTTATAAACGTGTTTACCATTGCTGACAGTCAGCTGAGCTGCAGGGAAGGACTGACCAGGAAGAAGTGTCGGCTTCCTCGCATCTGATTGGTCAAAGGAAAAAGCAGGCGGAGCTTCAGCTCAAACGCATGAGATGGTCCTGATGTTGAAGATGCGGAGCGGGTTGTTAGGACAGTTTATTCACTGTTGTCAGCTCCATTTAAAGTTCAGGTGAAGCCCAGTGTTACATTCCAATATGAGAGGCACAGACTGAGAGTAGACGTACGTATTTTAGTCTCTGTGTATAAAATAGGACACCGAAAAGCAGATAGGTGGGAAGTCTAGGAGAAAATACAGTTTAGGGATGTAATGGTGAACTTGACTAAAACTGTAAGATATTATGAACATAAAACATTGATGATAAATGCATAGGGTAATGTAGGTGTAGGCCCAATTGTAGCCAACTTCAGAGCCTTTAAGTATATGTAGTAAAGTCAAAGGTCAGTCTTATGATTTCAGGAGCAGCAATATCAGATCTAATCTCGATCATGCCCGCAGCAGTCATCCACTCAACAAACAGCACAACTAAATTTTAAGGGTTTCAGAGTATGCTGTGAGACAATACACTTCTGTACATGTTGGATATGCGAGGGTTAGAAAATGGAAAGAGACCTGGGATGCGCGTAAGTTAATTTTCAAAGGTATCCAAGTTGTAAAACTTTTCAAAACCGGTAATTAACATCACCGGACTATATATAAAAAACTGAGAGACTGAAAATGAAGATAGTTTGATGTAACTTTTTTAAAATCAAAACTTTTTGGTCAGCATCTTCCCAGTTGCACCCGTTTTTAGAAAAAAAAAAAAAAAGTAGAAGAGATTAAAAAGGAAACTATGAGCGGAAACTACGCTTCAGATCTGTGATCACTAAAAACTTTAGTGGATGCATTAAGTTTTTAAGTCACGGCCCACCAGATTTTTACTAAAGGCCAATAACTACTTATGTTGGGGCTAATGCAAGTTTACATCACAGCTGATGAATGTCTCCGGTGTGGGCTTTTTGGTGGATCGAACAGACTGAACCATAAATTGGCCGAACCATAAAATGCTCAGACTGCTGCAGTTCCTGTTTGCATAGAGTCGAAAAGCAGAATTGATTTCATCCATATTATAACTGGAAGGGCTCGATGAGACTGCACATCTCCGCCAATGTCCTGCTATTTAAACGATCTGCAACGTAAGGATGCACCTTCTGCTGCTCAGAAATGTAACGGGTCCATCCATGGCTCATTCCCCACCCTTCACGTCTCATGAAATTCTGTATTTTTTGCGTAATCCTGCTGAAAGACAAACAAACAAACGCGATTGGCCGCATAACCTTCTTGATGGAGGTCATTTCAAAAGACTTATGAGTTGTTTTTCTGTTTTGTGGGTCTGTTTCTTGGTAAATAAAATGCACTGACACTTGAAATGAAAAGGTCTTGCGATATAAAAACTGATGTTCGTAGAGAGACGTGTTACGCACCGTCTCTCGCGTCGCGGTGCGTCTGGAACAGACCGGATCACAGTGAATTTGCAGGTGGGTAAACGGGGGAGCGGACTGCGTCGTTTAAATCCCTCCCAGGTCACCGGTCGCTTACATGTAGCAGAAGAGGTTTTACATTGTGGAACTGGAGCCTCCTCCACATGAGATGTAACAGTCTGGGAAACTTGGCTGCACTTGACGACTAATTCAATTTAGCTGTCCGCCCTTTTAAATCGAGACCGGAGGCGATTAGACAGGTACTTTACCAACCTGACAGGTGATTTACCGACTTTTAAATGATTCAAACTTCACTTCACCTTGATTACGTTTTATTCCAATATATCTTGTATGGTAGTCTGTTACCCACGATGAACGTCCGTGCATATAAAACGTCTCTAAAACGAATCTTTTCTGGAATATAAATAACAGGGGCGGAGGAGGAGGAGTCTGGTGTCTGGATTTGAATCAGGCTCAGAGTCCGCTGTTCACACTGCAGTGATGACATGACAACTCGCAGAGTCGCAAAATGAAGCGGTTTGTTCTAATATATACTTGGCTCGCTGTGGATTTCCAAATAGTCCTTAGCGTGTTATTAAAAGACGCGCCAACTCTTGGATTTAAAAATACACCCAGACTTCTGAGTGAAGGTAAGGCAGTCTTTGCTCGTCACTTTTTCACTAAATCCTCTCCTTTAATTGTGTTAACGTCGCGGACGGCATAGATTCTCAGATCAGTAGGCTTATATATCCTACACGTTTGCAAAGAAAAAAAAACAAAACAGTTTGAGTTAATCCCGTGTTTAAATCCTATTTAAATCCACTAAGATGTACTTACATTTCGACGACCCAACTTAATTCTTAAAGAAAACGACCAGATCACACTGTCAGGTGTACAGAATTTGAATTTAGTGCAGAATGCACTTACCATGCTCAATTTGTTATTAATTTACATCCCTCTGTACTGAAGCGAGTCAGGTTCAGTGAAGTAATTTTTTATTCTTTTTTTTTTCTTTCCCAGATATGGTCAATGGTGTATTTGAATACAAAGTCAATCAAAACCACAGTGTTTTGTTCTATAACAAGGACTCTGAAGAGATGTTTGTTGGAGGAAGTGACTTTGTGTTAAGACTTGACATGAATAATCATCATGTTATAGAGGTGGGTTGTTCTGGACCAACAGATTTCGATTTTGTTCATTTTATCATCTGCAGTGTACGTCACACACCTGACATTATCTGTCTGTATTATCTCTAGCAAATTGTCTGTTTTAATGATGTGCTCCCGGCTTGATTTTGGGTGGTTCTTGAGTGTGACAGTTGAGTTTGGAAAGCAGCTGGGTACATAATAAGCGCCTGTACAGTATAGCAGATGGCTGTCACACCATTGTGTGCGACACAATGGATCTGTCTGGCAGCGCCCACAGACGGCCATGGCCTTTCAAAGCCAGCTGATATGTAGTTTAAAGTAAGAAGCTGCTGATTAACTAATGGTGGCAACCACATGACACAAGCGGACCATCATAACACATTATTAAACGAGAGTTTCTTTAATGTCATTATTTAAAAATTCAGATTACACAGCCATCTGGAAGTCTGGCTGCTTTTGTTAATCCTTTCTTAATCAGTGATAACGATTTCTTGACTGTTTCTAAGAAATTGGAGCAAATGGGTCCTCGGTTCTGACAGGTATAGATCTTCATTTCACTAATGGACGTGAGCCTGTGGCAGCTAAGAGCAGCTTGAGCTTTTTAAGGAGAATGCATTATCTTGAGTGAAACTGCCTTTACATAAGAAACTAAACCCAAGAAAGAAAGCCACGATTTTTCATTTTTATCTGTTAACCAGCTATTTCAAGTATTTTCTAATCACCAACACACAAGGCTTTTGGCAGAAGTTAGAGTCCAGCATTCTCACTTTGGTTAGTAGGTGTTTAGTTAATATGTACCTCACAATTATGCTTAAAAAAACATTCTAACTACTGATACCTTCTGCAGAAATTTGATCTGAAAACTACTGGGCAAGAGTACTGTCAAGTAAGTGGAGAATGATGTGTGTGATTCATTTAGGTTATTTTTGAACAAATGAAATACATAATAACTATAGACAGTAACTAGATATGGACTAATGTGTTTGTGTTACCATAGCAATAACATCCTCTTTGTTGTAGGACCATTGCAAAAATGTCATCACTGTCATCGAGAAGTTTCAGGACAGCGTGTTTGTCTGTGGAACAAATGGACACAAACCCCAGTGCTGGAAGCTGGTGTGTGTTTTTACAACATATATTTATTACTGGATTTATGTTAAAGTTGCTGTCACATCTATCCTGTATGTTGCCGTTTTTGTGTACGTAATGATACTGACACCGGCAGGGCCAGGCTCATTAAAGGATGGAGCTGTGTGATCAAGTTCCAGTTAAACTTTAATCAAGCGCCCTGTCTGTAATTTAAGTCGACACCGGGCGCTGGTAATTTTCCACTGTTGTTGTTTCGAACAAACTAACACGAGAATCTGCTGCCTTTTGTTGTTATCCTGCAGTTTTCTTCAGTAAATAACCAGTCACATGAAATAGTGGAGAGCTATGAGGGGACGGGCATCTCGCCGTTCATGCATACACAGAACTCACTGTCTCTCACAGTAGGTATGTTAAACACGGCTTCTTGCATAATCATAGCCTGGGTTTTTTGTTTTTTTTTTGAAGGTTTGAAAAAATGTGACTCATGATTGCAGAATTATGTAATCATAACATGTCATGTGTGATTGTAGAATAGGCCATCTGCTGCATTTTTGCAGAAATTCACTTAATAATTGAGCATCTCTGCTTATTTTCACGTGATGCCTCTGTTGCTATTTTTAGAGGGGGACCTTTATGCAGCAGCACCTTTGGAGAGCGATGGAAGTTCTTTACAGTTCAGAAGGAAAGCTGGCAGCAGAACTAATGTTTGGATGTATGACAACTGGGTCTCAGGTGAGGAAATCCTGTGAATTATGTCCTGTCTTAAATCATTAGTATAATGATCTGACTGCACCAGCTGGCTTCTCCAAGGAGACAGATGAAAAAAAAGGAAAAAGGACAAATAAACCCCAAAAGATAGGAAAAGCAGCAAGTTTTATTAGCATCACTTCCAATAAATCAGAGAAGTTTTTTTTGCCTTAGTCCAGTTTTATCTTTTGTTTTGCTTTCCCATGCCAAGCTCTTTCATCACGAAGGTGTATTGTCAACACTAAAGCTGTTTACAGTTGTTTAGTAAACACTCCCTCCTCTCACAGAACCCACATTCATTTCTGCATCCTGGGTGAAACGGGAGGATGATGCCGACAATGAGAAAATTTATGTATTTTTCCGCGAGAAGAACTCGGACCACAACCCAGAGGCTGACCCCTGGATCTCTAGGGTGGCCAGAGTTTGTAAGGTAAGTGAGACTCATACTACACCAAATTCTCCAAAGCCTTTTCAATTCATCCAAAGCAGCTGAGGAATGTGGAAAATAGACAAGTCATACTGTATTTAATAAATGAATGAATTTAATGAATTTCACATTTTAGGAAGAAAACAAAGATTACGCAATGCTAGTTTTCTCTAATGTGCGGGTGAGGCCTGAAGGATGTCATCACTATGAGTCACTCAATCACTTGGGCACTCCCAAGTTTCAAAGTGCACAGACCCATGACACTACAGGGTGTGCAAAAATCATTAAAAACACAACACCCAATTATATAATATAGGGTAGACCCATGTGTCACTGTTACACATGTGTTTAAGTAGAGCCCTATGCTCTGTTATCTACTTAAACACATGTACGTTAATACACAACAGATTTTAAAGGTTCAGTGTGTAATATTTAGTGACATCTAGTGATGAGGTTGCAGATTGCAGCTAAATGAATACCCCCCCTCCCCGTCACCTATGGTGACTGCAAAAACTGCAATGGATGGTTTTTCCATTCTGGGCTTTTTAGTTAACTCTGGTCCAAACTCAAACATAGTAGATGACAGTAATGTACCTTAACGCTAGATGTATTAAAAGAGAAGAGGAAGTCTGTCCTGAGTCACTGTTGAAACTTGGCGGCACAACATTGCAGACTCTGTGGACCGACCCGCTCCTTCTGTAGACATGAACGGCTTATTCTAAAGTAACTAAAACTCAACGGCCTTTATTTTCATGTACTAATGAAAACATAATTAGGAATATTATATTCCATTTCTGCAATTAGATCCTCCTAAATCTTACACACTGGACCTTTATCTGAATCCTCTGAATGTATGAAGTGATTCATAAACATTGTTAAATAAATATTAATTACAATGAAACAGTTGACTTTACTTTTTAACAGAAAACAGAACAAACTGTACAGAGCAAAGTACGATATCCACAGTTTCATTACATATAGAAACATTACAAGGCACCAAATGTAGCATTTGTTTAATGCTGCACTTTTTATTGAATTGCATTGTAGAATCAATCAATCAATGATCTTTGATGTTGACATTAATCTCCATTTCTTCCAGGAACACTTGGTTTTTTTTAGATCATGCGACATTTTAATATGCTCATACGGATGGCTGTTGTCATGGGTAACACGATAACCTTACAGGAAATTACTTATTTGCTGATAAACAAACAATATAACAGTATGCCAATACAATGCCAGGATTTGTAGTTTTCTTTATGTAGTGGTTCAGCTGTAAGCTTCAGGGTGGTCTTCCTGCCACCAGGACCAGGCTTCCTCTTCCATGTTTAGTTAACTAAGCTTGGATTGAACCTATTGTGGTCAAATAGTCTTTTCAACACCCTTGTAGTCTGACATCTGAGCGAAACAAGACTTGTCCTAAAAGCAACAAGGTGTTTATGTCATAACAGTCCTATCAAATATCCCTTAGTTGGCGAGAGTCGGCTTGTATCAAAAAGTGAAAGAGCGTCTTCCTGATGTAATTTGTGCGTATCACTTCGCAGGTGGACGAAGGCGGATCCAAGAGATTCTTCCAAAACATGTGGACGTCTTTCGTCAAGGCCCGGCTTGTCTGTGGGTTTCCAGAGGAGTCGCTTTATTTTAACCGTCTCCAAGACATTTATGTGATGCACGCTGAGGACTGGCGTAATACACGAGTCTATGCACTTTTCACAAGCAGCTGGTTAGACACTTTTCCTTCCTTTTTTTTTTTTCCATCTGCAATTAAGCAACAGTGTTAGCAACACGCTGACACAGTGACACAGAATAGATCTCACTTCAAAGTGAAAGCTCAGCATTTGGCCCATGAAGAGATTTGAGATTACCTGTTGTACTATTTGTACCCTTTTATATATGTGTGTGACTAGTCTTTAAAGACTGGATCCGTGCATGAGATATTATTTATTTTGTGCTAAGCAGTTTTCAAGATGTTTCTGTCTGTTATCTTATTTCCCCTCTAGGAACTCCACAGCAGTTTGCATCTACACTGTAAGAATGATTGAAGAAATATTTGAGAATTCAACTTTTAAGGGCTACGACAAAGAGATTCCCAAACCACGCCCAGGAACAGTAAGGATTTGTTTTGTTGCTACGTTGCCTGACAGAAACAGAGAACTCCCTGCAAGGGTCTTATTTTTGTTTCCATAACTTCCCTTTTGACTTCATTCAGATTTATTCCAGGCTGTTTTTATCACATGTTAATGAGATGTTCCGTAGAAATGTTACATAAATGGGTGGGCATGTGGAAAACGTGTGTCTGCCCTAATCAAGTGTGAGTCAGTGTTCCCATGTGTAGATTGAGATGCTGTAGACTGGTTTATTTGAGTCCAACCCGGTATTTGGGGAACTAAAGGGGCCCACAAATGGCAGAAAATGCTGTAAACAATTTACCGACAGCTGCTTTTTCATGGAGGTGGGTTTGCTGTTCGTCTGTGTGTCTGTAAGGAAAACCACCCCACTTCCTTCCAGCAGGCCACCTTAGAAAGAATGTGGAAACACAGCTGATTTATTTTTATTCAACTGGAGATCCTGTTAGTTTTGTTTACCTAAAGACGTGTTCTGCAAATATTCTTTTCCTACAGTATGCAGGTCGCTTATAAACAAAATGAATATCTCTACGTATCTTTCAGTGTGTAAAGAACAGCAAGAGCCTGCCACTGGCCACGATCAATATGGTGAAGGACTACCCAGAAATGACAGAGTGGGTGCATTCTGTGCACTATAAAGCTCCGTTTTTTTTAAGCAGCAACAACTACACGAAGATAACCGTGGACCGAGTCCAAGCAGCGGACCTCTCTATGTATAACGTTCTGCTTCTAGCCACTGGTATGTCCTGGCTTTGTAAAAATATGAACCACCACTGCTTTCTTCAAAGTCTTATAGCTTTGTTGTTGTTGTTTGGTTTTTTTTGCACACATTTCCTTATTGATTTGGCTTGCAATCATGTATTGTATATAATCTCTCTCAAGAACAATGAGCTAAAAATACCTGGCTACTGAACGATTCCCAAAATAACAGCGTTTGAATTACTGTTTACGTGCTGCTCTTGCAGATTCTGGGAGGATCCATAAAGTCTTAGAGGCTGGCTCTGAACCTTTCATCATCTCTGAATCACAAGTCTCCAGCCGCTCGGCCATACAATCAATGAAACTTGACGCCAAAAAGGTATGGCTCGTTTAAAGTGCCATTTCATACACCGTGCACTGCGGGGTTGTGAGCGGTGTTTTTGTCGGATCATGAGTGCTCATTTTCTTTTTTTCTTTTTTTACATCAGTGATATTTAATTTCTAACAACTTCATATTCTAGAGCTGCTCTAATCAATATTTTCATATTGACAAAGGATCAAATGATATGTAGAGAAAGCCCCCACTCAAATCGAAGATCAGCATGTGAGGTGGCAGTTAGAAAATCGCAAAATGACAGCAGAGTGAAGGAATGCTTTGAAAGTTTAACAGGGAGCGAGTCAGGTTGTGATTGGATGTAGACAGAAAGCTTAGAGGGAAGCAGCGGGAAATTGCTCATGTGACTTTTTGTTTGTTGTCAGTAACACCTTCATGAAGTGATAATACTGTGTGTTCACGTTCAAATTATATTTTGTCTGTTCTTTGCTCAGAAAACATTAGTTGTGGCGTTTCCAGAAAAGATCTCCACCGTGGACCTCCAGAGGTGTGAAAAGTACAACAAATCCTGCGCAGAGTGCATTTTGGCCCGAGACCCATACTGCGCCTGGACCACATCGGGATGCATTCCGACCGTTCTGTAAGTCTGGAAAGTGTTAATTAGATTAATTGCATACAATG
>JAPQRN010000022.1:11912181-11943090 GCA_037367275.1 Coranthus polyacanthus
CGCCTGGACCACATCGGGATGCATTCCGACCGTTCTGTAAGTCTGGAAAGTGTTAATTAGATTAATTGCATACAATGTGTTTTCTCCCTGACAGGTAGCGCGACTGTAGCTGTGGTTAATAAGTTACTAACAGGACTGTAAAATTACTTAATTATGCAAATGTTTGATGAAGTTTACTGTTTTACCATGTCAGTAAGCTAGCGTTTAGTTCACCCATGACCTCTCGCAGATGGCTCGGACCCCTCGAGATCCTGCAGCTCCGCCCCTTTGTCCAAATATGGTCACTTATGGTTCCAAAAGACCGCCATGGTGACGGCCAAAATGCACACAACTGGCTTCGATACGTCAATTTCTTGCATACAATTTGTTGCGTCTGTGTGTCACAATCAGTCAACAGTTTAGCATTAGCTCCTCCCTGCAGATTCTTTAGTAGACCACCTTTTAGCCAAAAATAAAAAAAGGAGAAGTAATTATGTCAACTTGAACAGATCAACAGAGCTGTGACTACTGTAAATTGCTCATCTCTTACTAAAAGAAAAAGTATAGTTGCTCTAACATGTTTTTGTTCACAGTGGGGGCATTCAGAATGTAATGACTGGAGAACCGAGCGTGTGTCCTACATCAGAAGAAGGTGAGTAACGACAGACATCATGTCATTTATACTTAACATTGGAAAAGAGTGTGGTCACAAAATTTCGGTCGCATTCCAAATGTATCTTGTTTATTTTTTTTTCTTTTAGAGCAAAAGCAAGTAAACCGGAGCAAACGGGAAACAGCTTCTCCATCTCCGCTGAGTTCAAGGACAGTTCACTCCGTCCCACTGGGTGTCCCGTTCTATCTGTCATGTCCCATAGACTCTTACCATGCAGACTACACCTGGGAGCACGGAGGCCAGAGCAGCCCTTGTCTGCAAATGCAGTCGAACTGCCTGCACCTCATTCCTGCCATGGCGCAAGAGAACTACGGCAGCTATGAGTGTGTTTCCAAAGAAAAAGGCTACACCAAAGTGGTGCAGAAATATTATCTTGCAGCACAAGTAATCCCAGAAACAAAACAAAGACAAGAAATAAGCATTTATCCTCCCAAAACAAATAATGCACAGACTATTGTGCCACAGGTGTTATGGATCACAATGGGGTTGGCTATAGCAGTGTTGGAGCTTTTCCAACAGTCTTAAACAATGACTATTTAAACAATCGATCAATTTGCCTTTTTTTTGGGAAGCATTCTATTTTCTAAAATATGACACAATATATATTTATATCCATAAAAACAAAAAACACACAATAAGGGGAAATGTTGCCGTCCCACCCTTATTTATTTTTGTCTTTATGATGATGATGAGGGCGGGTCATGATCAACGTTACTGCTGAGTTTGATCACCTTAGCTTTATTTGTTATCGAGCTATGGTGTCAACGTAACCACAAACAAACAGACAGACGGCAATGACTCCGTCGGCGTGGGTAATGAAACCTGCAAAAGGGACACAACCACCATGAACTTTAAACTATGGGTGGGAGTGAAAGTGGTCACACTTTTGGGAAATGCTGCGGCCAAGTGTAGCTTCAGAAAAGAGCCGGGACAGGGAGAGGTTTGAGTGATAGAGAAGGAGAAGCAGTCAGCATCCGGACAAAACCTGAATAAACCAAAAAGCCTTTTGGTGCCTAACGTTTGTTTATGTTAGATGATAGTCAGTCATTGAGTCATTGTCTGAATTTAAGGATAGATGAGGCGTAGGAATGAATCTGAAGAGCAGACTCAAACCAAGTCACAACAACAAAATGTTGTGATCATAGCGAGCGGATGAGGATCCAGAGAGAGCGCTGCACAGCGTACGATAAGTGGGTGCGGTGTTGTTTTAGTCGTGTGGGAGAAAAGCATGTGCAAGTCCAGTGTTTAAATGTTGCACTTCCTTGCACAGATGACAGATTATTTGTAACAAAGTGTTTAGGAAATGCTCGAGGCACACAATGAGTCCCACTAAGTTCAACCTTCCCAATCAGTGGTCAGAGAGCTATTTGGAAAGTGTGCAATTAAAATGGAATGCTGACCATATCTCGCTTGTAACATAATGTAAAACTTCACTTCCATTCCATCCTTCCATTTCTTCCAATTACAGTCCAAAACACGTTAGCATTAGCAAACTACTTACTAGTTACTTACTAGTTGCACTGACATAATCAGAGTTGACATGTTTGTTGACATGTACAGCAAATGTCATTGAAGTTTCTTCTATTAATTAAGTTTTTTTTTTTTTTTTAAACCAAGCCTATGTAACTTTTGTTAGCCACTGCCGCCACAATTACAGGATGTAATACGTTGTAAATGCTAACACAACTGTAGAAAAGGTCACGCAGAGTCATAAAGTCAACAATATGGTTTAGTAATGTCCATTATACAGTATATTTAACCTTAGCTAACGTTTAGCAACCAAATGCTAGTGGTCAAACCCGAGCACGCCATTTTGTTTATTGATTATGAAACTTCTCTTTAGTACCGAGACTTCTTATAAGAGTTACATAGCCTTGCTTTAAACAACATATTATTCTTTACGATGTTAAAGTGCTAAGTTAAATATATTTATTATTTAAGTGTCATTTTGGTACGATCTTCGTTTTATTTGTTAATCTTTCAAATGTTGATGTGTGAGTGATTTATGTCTGTAATCTACTGTTAAAAAGAAAATCTATATTTTTGTATGACTGTTAAACATATTATTGGTTTTGTAGTTAATAAAAAATAAAAAACACGATCTGAAAAGAAATGACTCTGTTCAAAGGGAAACATACTCACACCACTCCTGAGTTTTTTAGGGTAAGGTAGTGTTTGTTCAATGTGAGGCTGGGTTGTGTTCATCTAAGTCGTACGTCATTCCTTTATCAAATACGCAGTGAACCGACAGCGCTGTAAGGATCTTTAGTCTAATCTGTCTTATTCCTGGTCTTAAAGTCTCAAGACTAATGGTGATGATCACTACAAAGTAAGTACATCTTGTTTACTCAAGGAACTGAAGGCACGGCATGTTTACACTGTATCTCCTCGGATCTGTAGCTGTACACGGTTCACTGTGTGCTTGATAAAGGAGTGACGTACCACTGAGATGAATACTTTACTCTGAAATGCACTTCAGAGGAACTTTAGGAGTGGTGTGAATCTGTCTTATTCCTGGTCCTAAAGTCTCGCTATCGTCCCTACAGAGCGAGCAGTGATGGCTCAGCTCAGCTTGTCCACTCCGTATCACTTTTCCCCTCGCTGCAACTCTCGCTGGAAATTTGGGATTCTTGTAAGATTGTCTCCGAGATTAACTGGTTCAAAAGCTCCATTAAAATTCCTCTGAATGCCTTTGGTTTAACCCTGAACCGAAGTTGAACATCCAGATGTTTACAACCAAATATGATTTAAAGTTTCATGCTGTATATTAAAATCTGCTGAAGTTTGCCACAGTGTCGTGTTGTGTTGTGTGGTAATGAAGTGAGAACATTATGAACCAATAATAATGGAGCACAATGGTGCGCCCATAGTGGGTTGTGTGGATTGCCTGGCGTCCTCAGTGGAGGAAAATTATTGCCTTGCAGCATAACAATGACTTAACGTGATATACAGTATATGAAGTGACTTATTCTTTCCACCCACAGGCTCCACCTAACACCACATTATTTTCTCTGTTTTCTTCTGCAGCTACAGCAGAGACTTTAGACAGAAGGAAAAGAGGCGGTCACTGCATGCCATTTGTAACTACTGCTTTTTATCCCCCTGCTGTGTAGAGAGCAGCTTAACTATCAGGTAACGAACCACCTTGTTATTTGCCTTCGGTTCACTTTAATGAAGATCTGGTTTGAAGCCGGAACTGACACAACACTTGACCTAAAAGCCTAATAAAGTCGAGACTGCTCAAGCCGTAAAAAAAAAAAAAAGAAAAAGATATGCGTTCACTTCAGCCACCTCATTGTGATTTACTGTAGATCTGCTTTTATCAGTGTCCTCCTGTCTTTACTGTCAGGCTGCACTAAATCTGAACGGCGCCAACTGTGTGATATGGTGACCGTGGGCTTCTCCTTCTCTGATATGCTCTGAGCACAAATAAAGCCTTGATCGCCTGAGGACGTGGACCACAGTTACCCAGTTTTCCTGTTGTGCCTTTGTGACAGGAAAGTCTGCTGGACTGAAGCCAAAATAAATGAAACACCGTGCAAAATGTTTGTTTTTTTTGTTTTTTTCCTGAACTAAAGCCATGGTTCATGGCTGGATCCGCATCCGGTGAATTCAAAACAAACGGTACCGAAAGTGAAACGGTGATACTTATTATTAAATTCTAATGAAATAGAATTATTGAACCAATTTCAGAAGATTTAATACTTACTTTTATGTGGAAAAACAAAAAGTTGATTTTTTTTTTTAATTAATTTTAAAGTCATTGGTTTCAGTGATTTTTAAATTCCAACTAATTTAGCATTTATTTTTTACATCATATGTTCTTTGCTTTGCACTTGACTGGGTTTAATGATAGTTTGATAATCATCACACTCACAGTGGCGCAGAGTTAGCATTTTATTTCTATTCTACATTTACGTACAAAAAACTGTAGCCTTTTTTTTTTTAGTTCTTTAAAAAATGAATAAAACGAATAGATGCAACTACGTTTTCTCAAGAGATTTAGTAGAGATAGAAATATCCAGGGACTTGATCATTTTAATACACTCATACATCCATGAAAGAACAATAAGAAACAGTATTTGAATACATTTGAATAACTTTACATGTCAGTTTGTTGCCGTACTTGTTTTTTGAAGTAACCAATGGTCACAGTTTTTACAGTGTACCACAAGACATTAACAAACATCATAAAAATATCCTTAATATGGGCCTATGTTTGGAAATATTTACATGCATGTTTGATTTCCTTCCACGTCTCTGTGCAAACATTATACGGATTCTGTCAGGAATTATTTAAACATCAGAGATCACCGTGTTCATAAAGTACTGACACGTTTACAGCCCAAAACTCTCAACACATCTAATGATATTTGTATAGAAGCTTTGTTTACTTTCTATAAGATTTGTTAGACATTTAATTTGTAATTACTATTTTTTACAGCAGATGGCGCTGTCCTACCAGGACATGTTTTACATGTTTACAACAGTAACTATTACAAATGTCTAAAAAATCCTTAAATTAAACCTTAGACGTAATCCTCATCCTACCAACATATTATAAATATTAAACTACTGACAGAAACAACAATCGCAGCAAAATGGTTTATATTTATTTCCAAACATTATTAGTGTGTGGTCTGTATATCGTCTTAATGCCACTATTACATACAAGTAAAATGAAAATATTACTTTTCTTTAATACAAATTGCATGTTTTATCCCAAGTATTATTATAGTTTTATACACATTAGTACAAGATGAACCAAAATGAGCACGATATTTAACAAAATGATTTAAAAAATCAAAAAAATAAGCAACAAAATTGACAAAAACACACTAAATAATCTCCTGACCTGAATATTTAGGTAGGTCGGTGTCTTATATTCAGTTTACTCTGAAATAAGTTTTTGCAGATTGTCTAAAAATTCAGATACCATTTGCACTACATTTGGATGCAAACCTGCTTGAACTCATGTGTTCCCTTCAAAATCTAAACTTTTTTTAGTCGTGAAGTTTTGAAGTTCAGGTCCTCGGAGCTAAATCTCCTTATTAGAATGAATATTCTATCACCACATGCTTATTTTTGACTGGATTGGTGTGAACTTTGAGAAATCAATACTTTGTGCTCCAAGAAACCCTAAGAACATGTGCAACATGTGTTCATAGTTGTTGCTGAAATTGAAATAAATCTTTTTTTATACCTTAATTTTTCAGCTATTTGTGAATAACTACTCCTACAGTCGTGATGTAATATTCAGTAAGTTTATACTGACAGAGACGTGTCGTGTCACAAAACATCTTGCCGTGAAAAAAACCGTGTTAAACAAAACATTAAAAGCAAACTTCAGAACATGTGTTTGGACGGCGCGACCCCTACTGGTCAGTTGTGTCATTACATGATACCTGAAGACACAACGGACGTCCATCTCAGCTGTAAGATTAGGATTCATAACCATATAAATTCTTAAATTCCAGAAATTATGAAAACCTGCGAAAACTTTTTTTTTCTTCTCTTTTTTTTTTTTTTTTTTTTTCACTCTTGCCAAGCGATGTTTTTTGTCGTTGAACTGACCCAGCATCCATACCTCGGTTTACCAGATGATGGCAGTATTTGAGCAGGAGACAGGTCTCTTCAAACAGAACTACTTTTACTCAAACATTTGCAGAACTAGAATGAGTAATGCTGATATTTAATCGACTTAAATCGACTTCAATGCAGAGGCAAAGGGTGCGAATTTAAAACAAAGAAAGAAACTTCTGTGCGTAATTGTGCCAACGATTGTGAATCATGCTGAGAAAAACACACTGGTCTTGAAAACTGGTCTGTGCGGCTTTCGGCCATGTGTTATTTGAGTCTTAAGAATAGACCATGCATCACATAACGGTGATTTGTTTGAATCGAGATCCAATGATTTAGATCCGATGCGACTCGGTCAGTTACATGTGTTTTTTTTTTTTCTCTCTGACTGAACTGCTCTCAGTTGAACCTTTTGTCAGGCTTCTTTAATCCCCCCCGCTCAAGTCTTTCTTTTAAATCACAGGCGAACAACATAAACATAAACTGATCCATTCGTCTTGTAATCGGAGCGAAGCAAAACTTACACGTGTCGGTGCTTTTGGAAACTTTTGTCCGGTTCCTTTAATAAAAGACAAAAGGCTGCAGCCGAGCAGAATGGGGTCAAAGATTAGGTCTGGGTCGGCGCAATAAATTAAACATAGCATTGTAAATTATGAATTTTCTTGGAGGGTGGAGGACCCGGAGCTTCTGTATCTTTAATAGTGAGGAGAGAGATGGGAGAGGCTGCGCGTTCCCGGTTCATTTTCTCGCTCGGCGGCGGCGGGAACGCGCAGTGGATCCCACACTCGCAGAGAAGGAAAAAGCGCCGTCGGATTGCAACATCCACTCACCGGGAAAAAAAAAAAATGTGTCCTCCGCCGCCCTTTATCAACGCTGTCGAGGTCTGCAAAAGTCATGTGAAAGGATCCGCAACATATGAGGACCGGAGTTTTTTCGACCATTAAACTTGTTTCAGAGGATTATAAACTACAGTAAATTATAAGACAAGGCAATTGAAGTTGACACCTCACAGGTAAGATGAATCGGTTGTTAATCATTACTGTACATAATGTGAAATCATTACAACCTCGATTTAAGGTCAGAACATCCGAATCCAAGCTGAGGTGGATAAATCTCCACAGTTGCGACTGAACCGCAAGGACATCTGTGCATGCGAACGCAGAAAGCAGCGCGGCTCGGGAAACGTATAAGAAGTGCGGCTTTGCTTTTCTGAAAGTAGAATGTTTTTGATAACTGCTGCAGTTGACGGGTTCGACGCCGTAGACAGAGCCCGTCAGTCCGCTCCCCATTGTAGAAACGCGCTCAGAGCAGGAGAGACTGACCCTGAAATTGCTGCAGATCTGAAATACACAGCGTTTGTATATATTTGGCGTCGGTCACTACAGGGATATCAAATCCTATTAATAACTTCAATGAATAATCCATTCCTCATAATTTATTGTTGATCTTTCGATGCGAAAAAAATCTAACTTTGCATCTGGTCTTCAGTGTAATTGTATGACAGTGGCTCCCTTTGTAGTAGGCTTCTCACGGTGTTTTAATTTTTTATGAGTTTGTAATGGACTTTTGAATTGTGCATAAAAGCTTTGATGTCCAACGTTATATGCCTTCACGGTAATACTTTTAAATTGATATGAAATGTAAAAGTTTTTTTTTTTTTTCTTTTTAGCTGTTGTAATGGTCTGATTAAAAAGCTGACCATTTGATAATATCTGGTCATTGATGCTTGCAGGTGCAGAAAATGGCAAGAAGGCTCCTGCAGCTCTTTGCCTTGTGGACTACTGTGGTCGGCATTGTGCAGTGCTGTCCAGCGCCCTGCAGCTGTCTGGATAAATTTGCCCACCAGTTTGCTGACTGTGCTTACAAAGACCTGCTGGTGGTACCCGTGGGTCTACCCTCCAATGTTACCACCCTGAGTCTTTCTGCCAATAAGATCAAATTACTGAAAAGTAAAAGCTTCATCAATGTCACACAGGTCACCTCTCTCTGGCTGGCCCATAATGAGATAGTTACCATAGAGACGGACACTCTGGCCCCCCTGATTCAGCTCCGCAACCTGGACATCAGCTACAACAAAATTGTAAACTTTCCATGGGAGGATCTGCAAAACCTCATTGCCCTGCAGCTTCTGAAAATGAATAACAATGAAATGGTGAATCTCCCAAAGGATTCCTTTTCCACCCTGAAAGACCTGAGGTCACTGCGAATTAACAACAACAAATTTGCCACCATTGTGCAGGGTACATTCAGTGCTCTCTCCTCTATGTCCCACCTTCAGATTTTTAACAACCCTTTCTCCTGCTCCTGCAGCCTTGAATGGCTGAGGGATTGGATCACCACAACCAAGATTTCTGTTCCTGACCAGAATGCCATTGTATGTGATGCCCCTGAACACCTGAAGGGTACACTGGTTACAAATGTACCCAAACTGAACTGTGTGGCTCCCATTGTCACGATAACCTACCAGCCCAACATTGAGAACACAGAGATCTATGAGGGATCCATGGTCATCCTGAATTGTGCAACTCAAGGAAGCCCGACACCACAAGTCATGTGGGAAGTAACTGCAGGAAATCAGCAGTTTCAGTTCCCCCTGCCTTCCAATGCTGAGCAGCATGACGTTCCGGTTAATGATAAAACAACCAACAATCAGTTCCTCGTCTTTCAAAATGGTACCCTCATCATCCCTCGCATGAGTAAAAAGGAGAATGGAAATTTCAGCTGCTCTGCAGTGAATGATTTAGGCAGGGCTGAGAGCAGCGTTAAAGTGGCGATGGCAGGCGCCCAAAAACATACCACCAATTCAGTGATTGATACTACAGTGGACAAGAGCCGTCCCACTGTTAACAAGCCTACAGGGCCCAAGATGTCTAAAAACAATGTGATCAACTGGTCTAAAACTGAAGAAAAGACCAAGAACAGCCCTGCAGGTTCATCTGACAAACACGACAGCCCAGAGCAGGCTGGAGGTGTTTTAAAAGACCCCACCTTTGCAAGCAAGTGTGGTGTGAAAGACGGCAGTGAGTACATCTCTAACCATGCCTTCAACATGAGCTTCGATGACCTGAAACAGTACACATTTGATTTTGGTGTTATTGCACTGGAAGTGTCGGAGACGGAGGCCAAAGTCCAACTGAATCCGTTGCAGCTTCCCAGCAGCAAATCTAACCTTCATCTGAGTCAAACCGAACACCTGGAAACAGTGAATAAAGAGCCGTTCAGTCTGTATCAGTCCTCATCCAGTAAAGCCTCGCTAGACATGCTCTACCTCTGTGTAAATACAGGCAATGGACACTCCATGGTGGAGTGGTCAAAGATAGAAGAGGGGGTTAATGCCTACCACTTCCGCAATTTACAGCCCGGCACCAATTACACACTTTGTCTCACCTATGGGGGGCAGGACTGCCAAGTCCAAGTTGTCTTCACAACTAGGAAGAAAATCCCCTCCCTCCTCATCATTGTGGTTGTCAGTATTTTCCTTCTGGCTCTGGCCACAGTCCCCTTGCTGGGGGCCACTTGCTGCCATTTATTATACAAGTACCAGGGGAAGACCTACAAACTGATCATGAAGGCTCAGAATCCGGATCAGATGGAGAAACAAATGGCTGGAGATTTTGATCCCAGAGCGTCTTTTGTGGAGTCAGAGAAAAACTTCAACCCCAGCGAGTTAGGGGAGGGGGAGGGGGAGGCCGACGACGAGGAAGGAGACAGAGAGGGAGAGGCTGAGGGGAGTGTCGTTACCGAGTCCATCCCCGGATCCTCATCCAAAACCAACCAGGAGGAGTTTGAAGTGGGCTCGGAGTACAGTGACAGATTACCGCTGGGCGCAGAGGCAGTCAACATCTCGGAGGAAATTAACGGCAACTACAAGGAGCCAAGCCGCTGAGCCCCGCTGAAGTGTCCAAGTATACTGTAAAATATTTTGGTTTTTAAGTAGCTTACATCCAATCAGGTAACTCACCCACCATTATCTACACGTGAAATCGACGGGTTCTGAAAAAAAGGTGACTTTTGTTTTTTTAATTTTTACCTCAGAAAGCACTCCGTCAGTCACTGAGATTGTGATTTGATCCATGCGACATATGTAGTCCAATGTAAGGTTACAACAAACGTTTACGACGCAAGCACAGCTAATCTGCAGTTTATCAGACCTCAGAACTGACAGATGACCGGCGAAAGCTTCCCTTTCTGCAGGACAGACAATGAGCACAGGCGTAAACTGTAACGTGTGTTACGCGTAACGGAGGGCATAAAAACGTATTAAAATGTGATCGGCGTTTTCGAGAGCACAAAAAAAAAACCAAGCAAAAAGTAGAACAAGTGCCATATCTTCAAAGCCATAACATCAGGGACCAGGTATTCTTTAGAAGCTGTGTGCGTCTGTGTAAGGATGAGCCTTTAATAATAATAAAAAAAAAAGGAACTCACACCTGCCAGATATAATCTCTTGAGGTGTCGACACACCGGTTTCACTTTACTCGTCCACGGATCTTTAGATTTTTTACGGCAATGATATTTAGGCTCGGTGATGTTGCGCCCGACGGCGCGCAGAGCGGCGCGCAGAGCGGCGCCCAGCCTGCTGTCCTGCGAGTCTAAAAGGGAAATTTCACTTCCAACTGTGCTGTGCTTGACGGGAAATCCCAGGATATTTACCATGTTACCAACAAATGTTGTTTCACGTAATGTAAGGCTTTAAAATGTGCGATTTTAACCTCTTAATAAACGGGTGCTTGTTTTACTCTCGCTTTTTACAATGAACGTGTCCATGGCATGTCACACGTATTTCCCTGTGTGGTTTTTATTAGTGTAGTCTAGAGGACTTTAGATGTTACTGTCAACATGTGATGTAAAGCCATGTGAATTGAGATTATTCTTTTTTTACGACGGTAAGTTTCTATGAAGCCTCAATAAAAAGCGCACCCGAGCGCGTGGCGGCTTCCCTGTCTTGTAATTTGAAACATAGTGAGTTTTTGTGAACTGTTGTGAAACGAAAACAAAAAAAGTGATCTTTTAAGATTTTTTGATATTATTTTATGTAAGTGGAATTAATAAAACATATGAAACTATGTAGGCCTTTTCTGAAACGTTCTTTCCTTGTGGACACCGATCATGGGATGTTAGAAAAGATAAAGTGTAAATCACTTCCACTCATGCCCTTAATTCGCCCAAAAACAATTCAATTAAAATTAGTCGACCAAAATATAAGACCAAAGGGCTACGGTTAAAATACCTTTTGATTTTTGATATTTTTATTACGAGATGTTTTCGAATTTTCTGTCATATTTTCTAGACCTAATATTGTTGGGTCTGTAGAGTATTTAATGTAAAGGTAAATACAAAACCCTCAAAGTGTTGATGAACACAAAGCCTCCCTTTGTTCTCATTTTCTTCCAGTTCCAATCATTTAACGGCGCAGAACCAACAAAACAGCATCACATTTTGCATTTCGACACTTACATTAAATGCAAATAACTGCGCTGAAAGGAAACGTTTTTTCAGTTTTATTTTCACAGTAATCAGAAAAAAATAATATATAATATATATAATAATATATATATTATATATATATTTTTTAACCTAAAGGTCGCTATTGTAAATGCAGAAACAAACGACGTATTGTTGGTGAATATCAGGCACCAGAGAAGAGTTCAGACAATATTAAGAAAACGCTGGTAGCAGCAAGTGGTTTTTGACGTTAAGGTCTACAAATAAAACAGAAAATACCAGTTCATTTGTCTGGAAGTTTCTACCCCACAGGTTATTGTTAATTACACAAAACAATTTATTACCCAGTCTATGAAAACAGCTCATTGTGTAAATTCATAAATACTCAAATGTTCTATATATAAATACCCTGTTTGGAAGGATGCTTTGTGGACTGGACATTCAGTGTTTAATAGGGGTAACTGCAAATTTGTATTATCTGCACTGCACCAGCAGCACAGGCCTATTGAAAAACATATGGAATTAACCTACAGGCTGAATCCTAACACAAATGAGTGATACCCCAAAATAAGCACATGAATGTATTGAAAGTGACACATCATGGCGTTGGCAGATGAGAGATCAGTGACGCGCAAACTGTCCAATCAGACTGGAGACCATCACACATAAACAACCAGAGGGACATGAAAAACACAACGTGAACATACAACCTCCAGTCGAACAGGAAAAGCTGCGTGTACTGACTTATACTGTGAGTGCACTTGTGTCAATAAATGGGGGAAAAAAAAAAATCTATATGGACAAATTATATAATTGTGTACAGTTATATAATATTTAATTATATAATTTGCCCGAAACAAACAGAGAATTTGAATCCAATCTTTCATCACAGACACGTTCATCTTCAGTTGCTGGCGGCAGCCTCTGCCTCCTTGGTTGCTGCCTCCTTGGCACCGCGGTTGAGGCTTCCATTCAGAAAGCTCTCTGCGGTCTGACGCTGAAAGTGCTTCCTGGTGCCTACCAGGGATGGGTTGTTGACCAGGGTGTAGAGGAGCAGCCAGTGCCCGCGGGCCCGTTTGGCACTGGACACTTTGTGCTGTTTCTTCTCCTGCTGGACCAGCTGGATCCCTGAGGACATTCAGACATCATGATAGCACCTGCTCTGAGACATGTACACAAGCTCTATAGAATCTCAAGAATAGATAACCCTGTTTTAATGTGAGATTTACTGAAAGGGGGCGCTTTCTGAAGGCCACCCAGGACCAACTTGATACTACAGAAAGAGTAATAATAGAAAGCAATCATATTCTAATTCTCTGAGCATGGTGGGAGCATATTGGGCCTGCCATTAACACTGAAAGCTTAAACCCCTTGGGCTACATGAATATGAAACAGGCAATTACCATAGCTCATCTGTGTAACCAGCTACTGGAGGACTAATCTTTATAATTAAATAGATTATTCCAGATAATGCATTACTCTCTGGATGCAAACAAGCAACATTTGTAATGGACTCGTTTGTGACTAGAGACCAGTTGGATTCCACTACAACTAAAGAATCCAGATGCACTTTGCTGCTAAATGCTCACGATAACGCACATTGTCTTCCCTCATCACTCACCTTAATACTATCACTGCAGATCAGAAACAAGCCATAAACTGTTCATGTTTTCAGGTAAGTTGTATAAATGATAAACATAGTTCATTTATAGCCATGAAATAATAACAGCAACACAAAGAACCCCATCCATATCTCTCGGTGACAGGCGACAAGCGCTGAAGCGAGCGCAGACACACCGTACAGATGGCTGATTAGTTTATGACAGATTTGATTGAGGCCAGTAGCAGGACTGTAAATTATGCCAACCAGAGACTCAATTGCTCTTGACATATTAAATCAGACCTGCTGAGCCTTCATTTCTTCTGCACGTGCAAGACAGCGCTATGATCTGATTATGTGTTACAGTGACCTACTGAATTCTCTGAAGCAATTAAAGATGCCCCACTGCTTTTATTGCAGTTTAAAATGTATGTTGAAAGAACAGAATTTGTTTTGATAGCATGTTTTTGTGCACCCGTGTGAGCTGAATCATTAGTGCTGGCTAAATTAGAATGTGTCGTCTATGAGGTGCACTGGTTTTGCGCTACAGACCCTCTTCGGCGTCCCGTGACCTCTGTGCAGCATTGCTCTCCGGGCCCACAGACTGCAGCAGCATCCCGCAGAAGGCCTTCATCACAGGGTGAGACTGGCTCACCTCAATCTTCAGATAATGAGCATAGCAGCGGTAGGCTGCAGACAGACACAGGGAGGGGCGATCACTCTGACAGGGAAAAACCAATAAACACACAGGCCTGCACCCCATGTTGGCTTTGAGGCAATCACACATAATGGCCATACAATCACACGTTTTTTTTTTAACCACCTGCTTTTTCTGACAACAGATGTCTTAAATCTGCAGCCATTTCAGAGACCGGTGTGCAATTAGAGTCCCTTGCACAGAATACAGATATCATTTGAGCTGCACTGAGCTTCTGGCAGGGTAAAGAGGAGAGGACACACATTTATGGCCTCTAAGTGGGATCAGCAAAGGTGCATTTGCTCAGGGAAAATTGCCTCTCTTTATGCCTCTACAGTGAGAAGAGAAAAAAAACACAAAAAAAAAAAAAAACACATGGCAGCATCTATAAAAAGGTAAAAAAAAACATGCTGCTAATACGAATGAATATGAAACAGATGAGAATATGTAAAACATAACTAAGCAGTCAAGTCAAAGGCTTTCATTTCTTCAGCTATGTGTTTGTTTGATTATTACTATTACTATTTCTACACTGTAGGTGGAGGAGATTACATTTAAATGTATATATTTTATACAGATATCTGACCTGATGTTGGTGCATAGTCAGCAGATTTGACAGTACAGCAGTGTGAATACAGTACACTACACACTATATGCTTACCTGGGTCAAAGGCCTCTACATTGCGGTTAAGAAGACTGATATCCATGCGTCCCATATGGACAATGTTAAACAGGGCTGTGATGATCATGCGCCAGACGGCCAGCAGCACTCCAATCAGAACATTGACTGGAAACAGCAGATACGTCAGCAGGAATAGACTACCCCTGTAAAAAAAAAAATAAAAAAATAAAAAAAGGTGAGACAGATCAGTCATACAGGACTATTTTTTCTGATGGTTACACTAAAAAAAAAATATACAAACACAGACACAAGACATAGCAACAAACGCAGTCGGTCACCTGTTGTCTAGGTCTCGTGTGCCAGCTGTTTTTTTGATGAAGCAAAACCTGGCGGTGATGTGCTGAATCAACACGGCCAAAAGAATCATCAGCCAGAAGGGCCTGAAGAAAACAAAACACGAACGCATAAGCAGGTATTCCTGTACAGTGAACAGTACACGCAGCATTTTGATGCTGTGGGGAATCATGATTTAATCCTGCCTTTCCCAAACTTCCGAAACAGGACCCAAAATGACGTGTTCGTTAGCATCTGAATTGTTTCACATGGATAGATAACATTACTTGCCAGTGTTGGAAGCGATTGTTGCCGCTATCTTTCTATCTGCGATTGATGTTTCATCACATTAATTCATGAGATATTTTTGTAAATTTGAGTCCCGAGGAGACATAAAATTGAGTTTTTTGGGCCTCGAGCTGAAAAAGTTTGGGAGCCAGTGTTTTAATCAGACAGTCCATGTACAGAGAAGTGAGTGAGAGATGTGATAAAGCTCACCACATGCTCCAAAGCATCTGAAAGAGAAACAGGTTCTGTCTGTGCAGGACAGGTATGATAATGAGGAAGACAGCGATCAGAAGGCAGAGGAAGAACACCATAGCTTGGATGATCATGCCTGCAGGGAAGACATCAGAGCTTCAGGGCAACTGTGCATATCCTATCTAGCATCTTCAAAAATCTGCGCTCACACACATACTCTTGTATCATAGTGAAAGCAGAGGTGAGAAGTCATTTCTTTTTGTAAGCTCAAGAGAAGATCTGAAAAAGCATCCATTCATGAACCACATATTAAGCCCTTCCACATCTTCATTCTCGCTGAGTCAACTCACTGCTAGAAAGATGCAATTAGATACATAAGTCTGAACAGATCAAGAATATTGCCATGACATGTGAAAAATAGCTTAAGTGAAGTCAGTATGGTTTGCCTAGCATGTCTCCATTGAGATGAAACAGAACTGTATTCAGCTGTACAAAGCATTATAGTGAGCGAGACCAAAGCTTTTAATACTGAATAACTATACCGATACAGATGTGAGCTGCTGTAAAGCTGGTGTATCCCATCCAGCAGACCAGTGCTGGCCGGGAAGCCCTGATGCTTCTCTGGCAGTTGTAAACATTATAGATATCTCCTCTGTACAACCCCTTCAGGTTTGACCTACAGGCGAAAAAGCACAATCATTAAGATGTTCCATTATGCAATACACAGAGTGATTCATCAGTAAATGTACCAATTACACAGTAAATTGAAGAGGGAAATTAGCATGAGATACGACAAAAATGCAATTCGCCATTCAGCTTGGGAAACTCATTTCTTCTAATACGACAATTTATGGTAATGGGACAGTATTTCATCGCTTATCTTGATAGCCATTTTCAATTCTAGCAGCCATTAATGCAAAGTAAATGCTATTCTGTCTGTCTGGCTGATTAGTCCACTATTATGTTATAATAACCCCCGTGTGGACCATTAGAATATAATGAAGGAACCCGAATGCAAATGCACTTGTGATACTTAGAACATTTGGGAGAAGAATGGAAGAGACAAGAAAGAGAGCGGTTGTAGCTACTGCTGCTTTCTCACACCTACCGATGCAGAACCATGGAGCGCATGAGCATAGCCAGATTGACCAAACCAGACAGGGTCAGTGCTGAGATATAGCACACTGTCGGAGAAAACACCAAAAGATACTGAAGTTGTTTACTGCAGAAAAATCTTATCCGCTTTGAAACATTATGTTCTGCTGATAAAAAAGTCAAACACAGGCACATCCTATTGCGGCTACTGTAGCATCTTACAAAAATATGCGCTCTAAGAGGAACTGGGTTTTGAAGTGATGCGATTAAATAAACACTCGGCATATCTCATATCACTACGTTGTTGCTTTTGCGTTCTGATTTAATGGCTTCGCTCACCTTCGACACACCACATGTAATAAACCACTATTCTGACTACTTCGTGTTTGTCTGGAGACAGAATGATCCTGAAGCCAGCTAAAACGTTGGCGATGTCTTCGTCGACTCCTGCGCGGGCCGTCTGAAGAGTTGGCACAACTGCTAAGATCAGTAGCAGACCCACCTAAAAACAAACACACAAAGAGGGATTATTGCATGTGGTTTACTCGAAAATGGGCTGTAAGTGAAAATATCGTGTTATATAGTTATTACTTGTATGGTTTGTTGGCAACGTAACCCGCTTTATTTCACAAAACAGGTAAACATGAAGTCCAACAGTACATAAGGTGGTTTGTTACCTGATACAGGGTTATAAAGGCCACTACACAGGATATAGCCAACTTCAGAGGAAAACGGAAAGCTGTTTGAAAAAAAAAAAAAAAAAAAAGGATATAAAACTTTAAAGGAGGTGCTGTAAGCTACAAATGCATGACCAGACATAAAACAAGACTAAAGCGACATATTTACCATCCTCTGGTGTATAAATGTACGACTTCACAGCATCAATTATTCTTTGAGGGAGCTTGGGCGTCTCTGTGCTTGAGGTGCTGATGTGAAAGGTAAACAGAGTTAAAAACCCTGCATTTTCCATCACACTTCAGTGAATTTAAGAGACTAGTCTGCATGAGTAGCCTATCCTTCAAACAGAAATATTGTTGCAATAATTCTTGAAAGCATCGGACTGAAGAAAATGTGTCTCTCTATAGCTACAGTCAAACATTATCTGCAAAAGGAAGAGGAAATAAATCTTTTCCGCTTGCTCACCAGGATAACAACATTTCTGCATGACTTGCATTACATTGATGATCTGAGGAAATATTTGTAACCATTTTGTCAGCAGTTATAGTTTATGAAGTTCTTTATAGGCATTTAATCAACATTCAATGTCAAGGACGCTTCAAGAGGGCGATAACCTGTTTCCTCTAGATAGTCTCTCTGCCAATCTCCCCTCAATATTTGTATGCACTGGACGCTCTTTGCACATCTATTTCCTCAGTTAAAGGTTAATTTTAAATGTGGAATAAAGAGATAAACGAAGGAGAAGGGAGATTCACCACCGCCTGAGATAAACCTGAATATATCAGGATGGAAAATTCCCTGATGTGACTGTACAAAATGCCTTTTCCTGTAAGTTAGAACTACAAGGTAAAAGGCAAAACATCCCTCAAGACAATGAACCCAAGTCTCCCCATCAGATGCATTGAAACACAAAACCAAGCACAAATTATAATGGAGGCACAAGACACATGTAACAGTACAGTGAACAATACACAAAACTAAATCAATGTCAGTGAAATCTGCAGATAAAACGGCTTATTCAAACTCTAAAACATGGCAGCATTATAGTATATTCACTACATAAAATTCTCACCTGATTTTCGTGGGCTTCTTCTTAAGTATTGTTTTCACATAGTCTTTATAGTAGCTGCTGCTCAGATCCTGATGGAAAAAGAATAGCAACCGTGAAATAACCAAATGATGGCTACGATACAATAACGTTCACAAGGTAAATGAACTGTTAATGTTAGTAGTCACAGACCTTTCAGTCAAGGCCTTAAAATTCTTGATTTTCTTTCTAGGAGTGGGGCATCTTCTGTTCTGTCAGTGTAAACTATATTGACCCGTTATTAATATAAAGCAAAAACATTGCTCACAAACTAAGCCTCCTTACAGTACGATTTTGCAGCAGCATTGTACACATTTGTGGTGTCAGGTACGTCCTGTGGGGAGCGGGGGGGGGATGAGTCAGGCTCGACCCCAGCTTTGTCACACCGTAGCTGAGATTAGCATCAAATAAACACAGCATTGTCTCTCCTCAGTGAAAAAAAACAAGGTAACCTTTTCATAATCTGATCAAGAACATAACGTAAACCAATTACGTCAAATCTGCTTAAAAATGATTAGGCCGCGGGTGTGCAGCATTGGAGTTCACATTTTCCTTCGGCCCGACTGTATCAGCACCATAAGCTCCTTGATTATGGCTTATAAAAAGTTCCTCACGTGTGCAGATTGAGAGGAAATGTGTTGGCCTTTGTGAGGTTTTTTTAATTTTTTAATTTTTATAGTTCAAGTTTAGGTGAACTTAGGCAAGCCACCGACATAAGCACTTGTACCCAGTTTGTTATGTACTGTAAGCATTCCACAATTAGTGCCACAAGAGCTGCACAGTCGCCTTGAGACTGACATGCCAGAGGAACTGCTTTCGGATCAAACCTTACCTCTGTGGCATTGTTCTTTTCTGTGCCCTTTAAGCCCTTGAAGAGGAGAAGGGGATACTGGAAACTAAGGAATGCCAAACAAGCTATCTGGGGCAGGCTGGAGAAAAGGGAGAAGTGTTTGTGTATCTGCAAAGGAATAAAAAAAGATTTTGCATCACTATGGAACTTGTTTTTAAGAGTTGAAAAGACACACAAGGAATACATCTTAAAAGCACATTGCATTGCCACAAAAGGGACATAAATAGCTTGCAGTGTTGTGGTGAGAGTCTGCATTTTGGCCAAATGGGATCTTCACCACAATACAAAAAATCTGAGACCTCCACTGCCAAAGGGAATATGGTTTAGTGCTACAGAGAAAATGTTTTGCATCTTTCTGCTTAGTTTTAATTTTTGTTTTTTTCTTCCCATTTTTACAAAGAAATGCTCCAGCTGATGGTGGGATGAATGGATAAACAGACAGGCAATGTCACTATTTATAAAAGACCATTAAACAAAACACCGTAAAAGCTTGGATGTCTGTCTTTTACCGACACACACTAAACTGATTAACGGCGAAAAAAGCCTCTTGATTAAGACCAACAGACAGTGGAACTAATTGTTTGGATTCTTAGCCATTCACTGCACAGAAAACCGAAACAAAGTGGAAAATCTGGGTTTAGGTAAGGTTTAATTCTCTTACACATTCTACCGCCAGTTTTGTTTGATAATCAGTGGGTTTCCAGATCAAAAAGAAAAACTGTTTTTGTCTTTGAAATAATCCCTAAAACCTCAGACAGAAGAAAGTAATCCTAAAACAACGAATGTATCACTCTCACTGCCGAGCAGCTGTTGGTGCGTTCGTCTTTAATTTACCTGAGGTGTTTTGGGGCAGTCAATTTTCTGCCACACCAGGACACCAAAGTGAGTCCATGACAAGAGGCTACCGAGTACGTAGCCAACTTTATTATGTAAAGTACCACATGCCAGGAGAGGGTAGTATAGTGCGGGGTAGTAGAAGACTCCCAGAATCACCCAGTTCTCTGCAAACAGGACATCAAACAAATGTGAAGACCAGAACGTCAAAAGGTGCACTGAATAAGAGAGAAAAGCTTGTGTCTTGACTTTTACTAAACTATATGGCATAATATTCCTGACAATTCATTTGTACATACATTTTAAAGATACACATGAATTCAGATTTCATAGGGCTGAACAGTAGCTGTATTTCCAAATCTTCTAAATCACACACTTGGGGATTGTATAAAGTCGCAGGGGACAGACTCCTTACAGTCAATTCTTACATAATTTCATTTCAGAAAAAAAAAAGCTTCTTGTAAAGCTTACCATCCCGTTAAGTCGAGACCAACAGAGACACACGGAAAAACAATAATCCAATTACATAACATAGATATTTAATCAACAAGGTGCATCTACGTAAGACACATTTTAACTACAAAATAATTAGCCATCTGTGGCAGACAGACTGATGTTAGTGCAGAAATAACCAAGATGACCTCCTCACGTTTGTTCTCTGAGTCTGTTGTGAAGGGGAGGGGGTTTGGCGATAGGATCAGGCCACATAGTTTGCACAAGAGGACTCCAAACACAGCCACTGCCAGGCCCTTGTGCTGTGTATGGTCCAGGAAGTTGACCGGACTGTGAAATCAAGCAGCAGGTATTTAGAGCCCACATGTTAGCAGCCTCACGTTTGGTTGAAATGGTTATTGAGCAGGAATGATCATACTTCAAAAGACCATACTGGTGTTTTTCCTGGTTTTAGCCAATTTACTATGTTCCTTCTTTTCTACATGAATACCTGAAAAGTACCCACAATGACCACAGCCTTATCTGTCGGCCTCTGAGCAGCTCTATTAGGAAGGTTTTGGGGGTTAATTGCCTTGCTGAAAAGGCACATCAGTCAGTCAAGGGGGCAGAGGAGCTCAAAAGCTGCGATGTGACCACATGTGAATTCACTTTGTAAAATTTGTATTTTAGTTGCATGTACTGCTTCGAAAAAATCCTCCTTACCGTTATGTTCCAGTACTTTTGGAAAGGTTGCTATAAACTTGACTTGTGAATCAGCTACCAAGAAATTACCTATGTACTATTACAATAAAAATGTAATGTTTTGGTTTGTATATAGAAATAAATCAGGTTTATTTATGATTTATCTTCTATTTCCAAATCTCAAATGAATGCAAAACGCTATTTAATTTACAAATTTTAAACCTTTGCATGTTTATTTTCATGCCATACCAACTTGAATACATGCCAGGTAGATACAAAAAGATAGCAATAAGTAATAGGCTACAACACGCTAAACTATCAGTACGGCCCGATAGAAGTAGGCATCTATTTTGTTTCCGTTTAACCAAAGAGTTTACAAAAACATTTGTGATATCAAATTCCTCACCTGAGTAAACCTGGGAGTCCTTTTTGTCTGTTGCCTGCCTTCGTTCGTCTTGCTAAGATGGCTAGGATGAGCATGATAACAACCTAGAGGAGGAAAGAGGGACCTCGGTTAGCCTTATCTGCAGAACAGTGTGCCCTGTGCAGGCAGCTGTGTGTTCCCCGGGGTTCAGGCCTTTGCTCTGCTTTGGATTAAAAAAGAGAGGAGATGATGCCACAAAAGGCCAAACCCCAGTGTCTCATTAGTGCTCCCCATGGATGTGGTCTGAATAGATTGTCATCAGTCAGGATCGCTGACCAGTGAGAGTTCAATGACCTTTCGTGACCTGTAACACATTTAGGAAACACAAGGCTAGAAAGAACGCATTGCCACAACATTAGCCAGTGTGGACCACATACTAAGATACCCCTATAAAAATATTCAAGTAGAGGAAGTGAGTCAGAAACGCTGAGTCTGAGAGCAGATGACCAAATTCAGTTATTATACAGTCAAGTCAAGTCCATTTTATTTTTATAGCCCAAAATCACAAATTTAAAGTGAGCTTTTACAGTCTGCACTGTAACTCCCTGTCTGTACTCCCCACAAAACCCTTTTGACTGGGGAAAATTAAAGAAACATACAGATGAGGCATCCTTCTACCAGGACAGACAGTACAACAGGTGTCAGGTGTACAGAAATGCACACATATATTATGTACATCAATGAATATGCACAGCGTAATCCAAGAGATGATAAGTATCTTCCAGAATAAACGGTAGAGGGTTACTTGGTATATTGATTTGTATTTATATTACTTGATTTGCATGATGTATTTGGAAAACACATAAATCTGACAGTGCTGCATTGATATCTAAAGTTGATATTTCTGCAATACCATAAGAAATGTGGGATCTCTCAGAAAGAATTCATGTTAAAGTATGGGATAAACGTAAAAGATCAGAGTAACTTTGTATCCTGAATCCTTGAGCCACACCTGCTTCTGTATCAAAACAGGAACATGTAACCAAATTCCATAAAATTCACATTTTTGGGATACTGTTCCAACACACAAAGAAACAAAGAGGACTGACAACATAAAGTCATAGGTGGAGTTATCTAGATGACACAGACGTGCTGTATCAGCTGTATCTTTCATAACTTTATGACAGGAAACAAACCCTGGTATCTAAATTCGGCGTGCACGTGTCCGACAACAAGGTGTGATCATAAACCACCTGAATGAATGGCAGTGAGAGGCAGGAGAGTGTAACGTGTTGTCGCTTTAATTCAAAGTAAAGTGGAACTCACGGAGATTGCAGTGATGCATATGTGGTAGAGGCTGTCATCAGCAGTAGGGTCACATGAAGGGATTACTCTAAAAGAAGGGAACAAAATATTCACACATGAGCAAAAACGATCACTCTGAAGCTGACAATGCGAGCCACTGTGTTGCCCTGCAGTACACCTCACTAAACCTTTCACACGTCACCGTCACCACCATTTGTGGCTGGAAACTTTGTAGCTGAAATCCTGCCGCAGAGATTTGCATTTAAACGGATTGGTATCAGCGTGACACGGGGAAACAACAAATGCCTATTTTCACATTCCAGAGGACACAGAAGAGCAGTAATGCCTGGTCATGAGGTAGCTGTTACAACACTCCTCACAAATCAGCTATTCTTAGACCCTCTTGAAATAATGAGCATCAGGATGGCAGCTTTCAAAATGGATTTTTTTTTTTTTTTAGACTCCCACCACTGAATCTGTAACTTTAAATTCAGAGAGCCGCTCTGGCACCAAACCAGACCATACATACATTTAAGGTAATGTCAGAATTTCTAGTGTGTGAGGTGGATGAAGATGGTGGTGCAGCAGCACATTTGACTGTTTACAAAAGCAGAAAAGAAACTAGCACACTAAAGTGCTTTTCGGACCACAACTTACCACAGCCCATTAAGTTGCACAACAGTCAGACAGTTTCCTAACTAAACATGGCAGCTGGAGAGGAATGGTCCCTTTTCCAGTACATATCTGTCATGTTGTACATCTGTGACAGTTATTAAATAACAATACTATTTCTATTATTCACTCACTGTTGCCGATACAGGGTATAGTTTATAAAGAATAACAGTTTAAACATCTCAAAATGAAGGAACTGGAAATACAGCACGAGCCCTGGTGCATTATGGGAAGAGGCTAGGACCAAAGAACAGATGATATAAGACTACCGTGTACTCTACACATGCTCCCTACACAGTTTTAGTCCAACTTTGCATGACAAAAGCAAAAAGCAATGTAAAGAAAGTGTAACACTTTAATTTGGACTACAGCTCGCACCTTTAATTTTTTAAGCTATATTCTCATGAGGGCTAAAAATACCAGCTTTCCAAACACCCTGCCTTCCCATACATGAAAGTGAAACAGCCTCTAGTACAATATGACAAGTCATTAAACTAAAACATGACTACACACAGATACTGGCACAGGAGAAGTGTGCCAAGTGGCACCCAATGTCTACGGGAATGCTCCATTTCACTGCACAATTGTTCATACCATAGATAAGTTTAACTCACTGATAATACACACTGAGCTATGCACTGATTTATCAAACATTAGTACAAGTATAAGTTGATAACAGTAAGGTCACAAAGTCTAACATAAAAGAAAAAAATCTGTAGTCCGTGACAGACAGAGAGAGTGTACTTACTCAGCTTCCATTTTCTTTGGCAGAGGATCCATGTCCGGGTACTCATAGTCCAGTAGAGCATCCTTATCCATTGTGTTGTTTCTTTTTCAAACAGATCCAAAGTCTTAGAAAGAAAACACTGATACTTTAACCACAATCTGTACGATTCCTTTGGCTCAAGAAGAAAAAAAGTGTCTCCCAAGTCCCAACAACTTAGACCCTGTTGCTGCTGCAGAGGCGTCCTTGTTTCCTTGTGTTTGGTCTACTCTCACTGGCAGTCTGTTACCCTCCCTCACCGCCTGTATTCAGGTGTCCTGGTCCCAATGTGGAGCTGAGGAGTAATGTGACAGGTCCTGGCTTCAGTGTGCTGCCTCCACCCTTCAAGGGCCCGATTTCAGCTGAGGGTTACCACTGCACTGGGAGCCTGAGGAGAGAGTGAGAGGGGGCAGTGTGTGAAAGGAGGGGAAAATGTGGAAATCTGGGCAGTCAATCTGGAAGGCCACCTGCAGCTTACTGGGATTATATCTGCTTTTGGAGTTGGGCTGTTGGACCTGTTGCTGCTGCTGGGTAAAAGGATCAGTTATAAAACTCCAGCTCGGACTGTGTGGGTAGCTGGGAGTGATGATCCTTTCCTATCGGAGTGGAGTTCCCAGCTGATAACAGGGAAATTCTCACATTGTTTCCTTCTGTCATGGTTCAGTTATACTAAAAGGTTACTAAAATAAATGTGTAAATTAACACCAAAGCATCATGGAAACAAATGGAGCAGAGTGGGAGAAAGTGCAGGTCACTACAGCTCACGTTCAGCTTGATAAAGATCAATCGAGAGTTCATTCAACCCAGTGCTTTATCTTCAGCAGATAAATTAAGATAACGGTTTCCAAGGCTGTATTCATGACTAAATATTTTCTGAATGAGATACCTACATTTTAACTCTTCCCTCACTGGTGTCAAGTTGTTTTAACATATGTTTAACTACTTAAAAATGAAACCCGAGACTGGGACATGGAGAAAGAAGTTTGAGGAAAACAACGTTTATCAAAAATGTGTCTGTGTTTTCCAAATAGTAACAAAAGTCATCTGTATCTACTGATAAAGATCATTGAACTATAGTTAAAAAGGCGGGAATTCTATATTTTAATTATGGTACGTGATATGTGAAATGGATTTAACAATAGGTGCAGTCACAATGCCCAGAAGAAAGGAATTGAATCCACACTTTTTTAATACCTATTGTGTCTTTTTGGACATCGCACATTTGGGTTGAAATTCAGGACATAAGAACGTTTTTGGAGCTTGTTCATGTCTTTTATGTTATATGGCAGTATGACCTTTCCCTATCCTATTTGAGAGTATCAACACAGTTTTTTTTGCAAACAAAGTCACCGAACCAGCATATTTTGCTATTGTTTTCCGACCTAAACTAATTAAAAATGTTCCCCCTATTTTTATTCTGCCAAAAAGATCTCTTCTCCTTTGGATGGAGGTCAGGAGATCCTTTTATACCCTGTAAAACATAATGCATTATGTGACAACTCAAGTCAATTACCATCCACAAGTTTTTTAACAGTGTCAAAATTACGCATGCAAAGACAACTAGAAGTCAAGGTTTATCCATTACTTCTGCAAAAGTTGAAACGCACACGCCATCTATGTTTAAGTGCACCGCTACGCACAAGGACAACAGTTGTGTAGGTTTTATCCTGTGCAACATGTCTGCAGTGACCTGTTGCCGCTCACACCTGCAGCTTTGGCAAGGTTTTGCAACGCTGCCACCAATGTCAACATATACTCATTACGCCAGGATTACAGTCGCCGACCTTAAAAAGCAACACAATTTCCCTCCTAAAACTCCTGAGAAAACACAGTCTCTCAAGCACGGTAAGCCACCAAATCAAATGTGCTCCCGAAGAAAAAAAAAAAAAACAGCCCAGCAAATAAAGGGGTCACTGAACAAAGAATGCTTTGAACAGTTATAATTGCATCAGAGAAAAGCAGTGTGATTAAAGCGGACAGTTCTCTTGTATCAGGTTGAGGAATCAGCTAAAGCTTTTTGGTAGTAAATCCTTGTTAAAAACCAAACATAACTGAGGTACCAATTTATTAAGTCCTTTTCGACTACCCAAACACTGAGGAGACAAGCTTCCGCCAGATTCACTCTGCCTGCAGCGCTTCTAAAAACAATGATCACGGTGCAAAAGGTTCTGCCTCAATTAGTGCATTTCCAGGGAACGTGGAACGTAACTAAATACTTTTACTCACTTTGAGGCACTTGTACTTTACCACTACTTCTCAGAAGCAAGTATTTAGAAGCAATATCGGTGCAAAATATCACACAATGGTAAAAGACTGATGGGGGTTGGTTTACTTGACATTTACAACTTTAAGTATATTTTGCAGATGATACTTACATACTTTTACGTCAGGGAAGTGTAAATGCAGAACTTCCCCTTGCGGTGGAGAACTTTCAGTGCGGTAGTTGCAGTTTTTAATGAAGGATCTTACTTCTAACACCACTGTGTATTTCTATGCTTTCATTCGGTTCTAGGTTACCCTGACTTAACACTCCTGACATGTTAATACACCTAAAAACCTGGACATGTAGCACAGATACTTTTACAAGACATCACCGCTGAGTTCCCCTGAATAATAAACCATTAAAACTAATTTGACAACACAGAAGAACTTCCTTTTGGCATGAAGCGGATGTGCTGTTCTTCTTCCCACAGCTGACACAGTGGTCTCGTTTTCTTGTACAGGGCAGCAGCAGTCAGGTCTTTTTGGATCCGGTTTCCAAATTTCATGTCTTTGAAGTTGAGCTTGATGCTCTGACAACAAAGAGACTTTGAGCTTGAAAGCCACAACAGGTAACGTATCACCTGTGCTTCTACCCAGCATGTGCTGAGCTATCTGCCACTGTAAGGAGGACCTCAGTGCGTGTGTGTGTGTGTGTGCGGGGGTTTTTGTTTTTTGTTTTGCATTATTTGACCTGAATTAATCACAGACATGAAAGTTACACACACACAAAACCCCGGCTGCAGTTCATGTGTTTCAGTGGCTCTTGGCTACTTACCGACACGCCTGCAGGTGTGTTGCAGCCGCAGGTAACGCGCGTAACGAAAGTCGGTCTAAGGCGAAGCAGCTGAACTGGCACCTGCTGGCAAAGCCCAAACACAACGTACGTAGTTTTTCAAAATGTCGTAGTATTTCCTTCACCTGACCGTATTCTCCAAACACGTCCGTAGCTTAAAAAAAAAACACACACACACAATACACAATACACAGTCCCGGTCAGACTTGAGCATCTCACCTTGTGATAACGTGCAGTCCTTTTTCTTGGTTCGGTCAAGCGTACAGCCGACGAGAAGAGGTTCAATAATTCAACAGACAAAACAACTCTCAATCTCAAGTTGTGTGTGTGTGTGTGCGTGTGTGTGTGTGCGTGCGCGTGTGTGTGCGTGCGTGCGCGCGTGTGTGTGCGTGCGTGCGTGTGCGTGCGAGTGTCTGGTGGAGACTTTGACCTGTCTCTATCTTGGCTGAAGCAAAGAACATCATAAAAGTGCTGTTGCAGGCAAACCGAAGAAACCCTGTTGTGAAACGTGGGCTTGTATAGATGTGAATAATGTGGGCAAGTTTAAGTCACGGTTTAGACTGGGCATTGTGGGATATTGTAATTCATTTTATCATAACAACACGTTCCGTAGGCCGCCTTTATGATTACATTTTCGACGTTATGTATTGTAGCTCGAACCACACTGATTGCTTCCTTTGCATTTCTGGGGGAAGAGGCACCTGTTGCTGTTCATGTGCTTGATTTTTACAGCAAGTCCAGTAGAGATGGAGGAGTCAAACTGGTGGAGGTGAAGTTCAGCCATAAAGGACTTACCCTTACTGATGGGAATCTTCCGCAGGCCAATCCTGGTGAGGGACATTTTGCTCTCCACCCATGTCATCCATGTTTCCCGGTGCCATAAAGTAATCTCTTCACGTGCAAGCCTACCCGCGCGGCCTTGCTTTGATTGTGCAACAACTCTGTGTTCTTTTATCGTGGGCCGCCGATGTACACTGTGTTCCTCAGAACTCTTTGTCGTGAACATCATCATCTCCCTTTTATGGAAGCGAGCATCAGCGACCGACTGTATTCTAACTGACTCATCAGTGACAGTACTGCGGCTCCGGCGAGAAAGTCACCAAATCAAATTTCTGACCTTAGAAATTAGATTGCAGTCTTTTATAGAGACGTGTTCTGGTTCATGTGAGTAACGTGAATTGTATTTTAGAGTGGATTTGACCTTCAAGGCGCTGCTGGTAAATCTAATGGTATGGGCAGTAGTTTAAATTCGAGACTTTTCTTCTTCTCTCGTCCAGCTTTCTGACACTGATACTGAAGATAAAGTGCAATATGTTTATTCATCCTAAAGACTTCTTCCTCTTTACAGATCACCTTCTCATGACCTTTACTTAAAAGCATGTGACTGCATCGTCCTGCGACTGCTGTCTGTCTGATCCCAGAAATGTTTTCTCTGTTGCCGACCACTGACTCCAAATGACACTTAATAACGCACAAGACAATAATTATTAACTCCAGCTTTGAACTGATTCCAGCTGGTCTTTTGACAAACAGGCAACAGAATTAGAAATATGCTATCTCGGCTGTCTGCTGGAGAAAGAAAGAAAGAAACCTCTATTATTATTATTATTATTATTATTATTATCATTATTAAACTAGATTTTCCAGCAGACATTATTTGTATTCATTATTATTTGAGGCTTTGAACACATTTCACAGTCTAGTGTTGACATAAGATATTTCAGTCAAACCTGTCTGTGCCGGCCTTGAAATTCTGAATTGGTTACTTTCTAATTCTTTATTTTAACCTCCATACATATTAATCTTTTGTTGTTGGCAACGTCGATTCAAATTGAGTAATATTAAGTAATATTGCCTCAGTATTAAATCATCCCTCCTGAGTACCGGGACTAATTACGGGGGATATTTTACTGCAGCTCAGTCTGCTGCGCTGCCTCTGTCATAATCAATGAGCCTTGTAACACTCAATTAGAACATAATTGGATTTGTGTGTGTTCGAGGTGGAAAAACATGTACATTTGAGCTGACATGAAAGAACTGCTTATCTCTGTTGACAGCTGTAATGAAGCTGAATTGGGTCGGCCAGTTGCAAATTTCAGAAAAAATTCGGTCTATGTAAGCGTATTCACACACCCCTCCCACGCTTATCCCCAGATGCCTCACATTTGACTCTTTGGATTTACATTATAATATTCAATTAATAATTTACTCTTGGGCACAAAGCCCTAACCAGACATAATGAGTCCATATGTGCTGTTCACATCGTCATATTTAAGCTTTTTTCGGGTGAACAATGTGACAAAAAACGTGTTAATGCACAAAAACAATCATACTGTTACTTTACAGAACGAGATTTAATATTGTCTTATGTAGTTATGTGAGCTCCTGTACTGCATCTTAACGCCTAAGGTTGATTGGATTTAAACAACCACTAGGAAAAAAAAAATCAATTTCAGTCATACAGGTCGTTTCTGTTTTGATATATCACAGTTACTGTGCTGCGCCTAGACTGAAAGATTTATTTCCCTGCTTATGAGCACTGAGAATGGGATGTTATATCTAAGGAGCCCGTGACAAGTACAAATCTTCCTGATAGTTATTAAAGCGGTCATGATCACTTTGCTGCAGACACGCCGGTGTGCAGCGCTCAGTCTGTCACGTTCCTGCTGCGATTGCCTGACAAGCCTTCTGGATTTATGGCGAGGAGACGGGGGTTGTGTTGTACTGTGTAATAATCTTCTTTATATAACCGTTTGGAGAACACCTTGGCAAGCACGCTGCACACACTCAAGAATTTGATTTGATCTTCACGATCTGTTCTTAAGTGACAGTGGATATTTACTATGTGCACTTACAATGACTTTTCACTTTATTAAGCCCACTTGTATGCATCTGAATGGGGGTGAACAAAAATAATACGAGCACTTTTGAATAGAATGCAATATAAGTGAATTATAAATCAGTCAGTATTAACTATGTGGATAAATATAAAACATTTTATTAGCAGCTGCAACAATTAATGTATTGATCAATTAGCTGTTGACTATTAAATTAGTTAACTAATAATATATATATAATCAACAATCAGTGAGTCATTTTTTAAGAAAAAAAGTGCAAACTCTCTGACTCCAGCGTCTTAAATGTCAATGTTTTCCTAGCTTTTTACTCCTCTATGATAGTAAACTGAATATCTTTGGCATGCGGACCAAACAAAACACGCGAAGACATTTCAGAGACCGAACAACCACTCAATTAATCGAGAAATTAATCAGCATTGAAAATAATTGTTAGACGCTGGCCTACATTTTAAGCTTTACAAAGAACCGCGTAGGAATCACTGCAAGGCTTTTGTTCTGGAATGCATCAGATCTCCACATGATAAAAGTAGTAGCTCAGTACAGTCTTATGCTGTGTTGCAGGGAGATAACCCAGTGAAATAAAACAGGATGACACACTCTCTAACCGCCGTTATTGATATCAAGTGTTTATTGCTCTTGCGTGTTTAATCTCTCTTTTAGTTGGGGTGTTGTTCATGTCGGTGTGATAGATGACGTCCTTGCCACGGCCTCTATTTTGTCAATGTGCGTGTGTGTGGTCTGTGCAAACATACATTTAACGGCATGTATCTGAATCTGTAGCATGTGCTGATGTGGCTCGTGTGTG
>JAPQRN010000022.1:11950261-11982370 GCA_037367275.1 Coranthus polyacanthus
TTCTTAATGTTTTTGTTCATTTTTGTCCATTTTCTTGATTATTTTGTTCACTTGATTATTTTCTTCATTTTTTTGTTGATTATTGTTCATTTTCTTTATTTTATGTTCATTTTTGTTCATGTTCTTGACTATTTTGTTAATTTTTTGTTCTTTATTCATTTCCTTCCATTTTGTTCATTGTCATTATCATTTTCAGCGTACGCTGTCTTTCACAACATTACATCACAATGAACAAAATAAGTTCAGTCTTCATTCTTGTACATCTTATCTTTTACATTTAAAGAGACATAAAAATGCTATGATATGTGGACTTATTTTCAGTCACATGTTATGGCAGTTCATAATGATTTTTTTCAAAGTTTGGATCCAAAGAAGACGCCACGTTTCTCTTTAGATAGATAGTGTACATGAAAATGTTAAACTAGGTCATTTCTATTGTTTCTTTGTAAGGATTGATTGACTTGTTTGTGTTAAATAGTGCACTTTGTCATGGTCAGTCCATAAATGGATTGTTCTGATTATCAGCGAGTTCTGACAGATAAATTATTACAGAAACAGATCTATGTCATGTTTTTTTCATGCTGATAAATTTAGATGATGATACTAACTGCTTGCATAACACTGTTTTTTTTATATAAATACCAGGAAAAACGCCAGAAAACTTTCATTTTCATTTGAAAAAATATGTAATTTTCTTTAACACTTACGCACTGAAAGTGTTACTTAAGCAGCAGGACATAGTGGTTGTCTGTTTTCTTTGTTTCTGTGTTTATGTAATGAGTTATATGACAGTGTGTGTTCTGTATTGGTTTGGACAGTAAAGGTTTGTAGTGTAGAGGTACATCAGGCTTTGGCTACGCAGAAAATACTTTTGGCGCTTTTGGCTCCTTTCACATTAAAGGCTGTTTTTATTTTCTCGAAAATGTATTGATTGAGTGATTACGTGAACACAGTTTTGTTGCAGGGATGCACCCATTGTGGAATTTTGGGCCAATAGCGACGTGTAAAACAACAGTTTGGCTGACATCCACTGTTGTGTTCTGTTTGATTATTTACTTTTTATTGTTATTTATTCCCCTTCTTTGTGCCAAGGAAGCATAAATCCTCACTGTAAACAAATAGCTGTATTGTTTTAAGTCTTCATCGTACATCTTTAGTGGAATGTAACACAACATATAAACTTCAGTGAAATGACAACTTATTTGCCGATAGCTGATGTTAGTCAAAAAGCTGATATGTTTGTGCGTCCCTTGAATTTTTTGTCTCCATCTGAAGACAAACGTAGTGGAGATCACTGAAGCTTTACTTCAGTTAGACATCGCCGTCTGACTTTGAATAGTTTACAGGCAATGTGACATCATCATAAAGCCTTGCAGCGTGCACGCATGAAACACGGATTATTCTGCCTGTTCTTATAACTGACGGGGGCTCGTGGGCCTCCCTGTGATGAGTTGGTTTTCATCATAACCTGTAAAGCTTGGCAACCTGAGCCCTCGCCTGGAAACCACAGGTTGTTCAGGGGAATGTTGATCTCTGTGGTGCGGGAGGAGGCCTTGTGCTGAAGATGAATGCTGCTTCATTGTCCCGAGCTAATTAATCAGGTGACAAGTGTGACATCGCCCCTGAGCTTTAAACAGAGCTTTGAAAAGTATTGAGTGGCTCAAGGTTGCAATGTAATGTGACTTGTGACTTTAAATTGCCCTGAAGCCCCGCTATGAAAAGCTGCTGCATGTACAGCAGTGTGTGTTGTGAAATTACCTGTTGCTTAGGAACCACTTTGATTTCAGCCACAAGAGCAAACTTTGCCAAGGTCTTTGAAAAGATAGATTCCTACACAATATCTTGTGTTTAGAAAAAATCTAAATAATCTAAATCACACTATATATAGATGCATATATATATATATATGTATAAAGTACCTATACCTGATGTGCACTTCTCACTTCCCTCTCAAGACAAAATAAATGCTTTTAACTGAGTTTTGGGGGAAAATCCAGTCCTTAATATTTAAAAATACCACATTGTTGTATTGTTTCCTCAATTTGCACATTTCACAACTGTCTATAAAGTGCATGAAAACATCTTTTTTTTCAGGTTACTGATGGTCTGAAGGATGGAGAGGAGGTGTTGGGAAATGACGCCCACACACTCTGGAACAGGTTGTCATTGTCACTATGAATGTTGATTTAATCTTCCACTGCTGATAGAAGATGTGGTTCACAGCCGTTCGATGTGTGAGTGTCATATTTGAATAATGAACGTTAATGAACAACAGATCTTATGATGCTGTTCCTCTGATTGTAAACTTAGCGCAAATGTGTTTCTCAAAGCTTTTTCCAAATTCAATTCATATATATATAAGTATTTATTATATACATGTACATGTTTAATTAATGGGATTTTGAAACATATACTTGGTTTGATATATATTACTGAGGTAAAATAGATAAAACTACAAAAAATACCAATACATTGCACCCTGGTAGAGCAGCATGTAACACATATCAAGTCCTTAATGCACTCAATCCAGCCCATTGCAAAATAAAACAGAAATACCCCAAAATGTTTTATAGAACAGTACATCCCAGAGAGGGTCATAAACATGTCCCACTGAGTACATTTAACAGACTGTGGCATAGGAGGGTAGTCCTTTATAACTATATATCTTCCACTGAAAAAGGATTTCCTGTGAGAGACCTTTACATCAAGAGTGTGACATGAAATACTGTGTAACAGGCATTGACAGAGATAAAAAAATAAGAAAATGTTAAGCAAAAATGATCATATTATTAAAACAAGACAAAGGGTTGGAAAAGAAGGCAAAACACATTGGTTGGTAAGGGGGCTGTGTGGGGCTGAGTAATCCTTTGAGTACAGTAAGTGGCTTTTAAAAGTAGCTAATCAATGCACACATCCAAAAAAAAATATTTCCTTGATTAGCAAACACCCGTGAAGGACTGTAAAGCCACGGACACCATCCCACCCTCGCTCCCTGATTTGCACTCCCACTGTGAGGAAAAGTGCTGGTCGAAAGAAGACGGCAGACGCAGTCGCCATCAGTGGGGGCAGCATCAGAGGAGCAGCAGCACTTCAAATGGAATGTGAGGTTTTCAAGGCATAGAGTCATAAATTTTTCATCTGCAACCGGCTTTGAGGCAGGAGAGGGGGCAGGCCACGCAGACTCCAATTGAAGGCTTCTAACAACAAACCAGGGTTTTCAGAGACAAAAGGTAGACGGGGGAAGGGCACTTGAAATGAGAACAACAAAAATCCTTTGTTTACAATAGATGAACAAAGATCTGTAAACAAAGCCGATGTTTATCTGCGGCAGCTAAAAAAAAAAACAAACTCAGTAGCAAAAGATTAATGGCTGAACAACAATTGTGCGCACTGTGTGCCTTGAAAGATGGCTGCCACAACAAAAACATCAATAGATTCATAAATTGCAACGTGTGATTTGTTTGTCAGATATTATTCTTTGATTGGTAGAACATGTTCATTATCAGTTGTTGTTGTGTTGACTTTAACAAAGAGGTTCATTGATTTTAATGAAGGCGTTCAGTCTTATTCTTTATTTTAGAACATTAAAACCATATGATGGCACTATATATTTTAAAATGCACATATAACATGTCATTGTGATTACTTATCATCAATTATAACAAAATATTCAAGCAAGACTATGCAGGAATTACAAGCAATTGCATATTTTTAGCTCAGGCCTTTATGGTTGCTGGTGTCTTATTAGTATGCTGTTAATATTGAATGGGCACTTTGAACACTCACTGACGGCGCACTGTCTCTTCCACACTACAGAAATAGAAAAACATAAGGCACATCTTTGTACAATTTAAGTTCACCAGAACCAATTTAGGCCTTTGTGTCATATGGTGCAGGCGACTCTTTTATCTGTGAGGTGAATCAGAAATATGAAACCTGCGCTGCGATAAAAGGATCATGGCCATAAAGCTCTGTCCCTCATCCCATAAGCAGACGGCGCAGCTCTGCAGAACGGCTGCAAATTTAATGACTGATTTTCCGGCGCTGCTGAATTCTCCGGGTGCAGAGTCCGTCTGGATGCTAATGCACCCTGACATCTTCCTCCTTGTTTAAACAACCGATGTCATCCTGAACGGGCTACTGCAAAGGCAAATTAAAGGCAACTTTATGAACATCCGTCTGAACACTACTGCTCTACTTTTTCCGTACACTCACTTTAGAGCGTCTGATTTCATCTTGAACATATTGTGTTGGCAGTTTGTCGATTCAGTTCGCAGCACTTTAAACCGATAACGCAAGGTTCGCGTTCATTGTTGACAGATCTTTTATGTGTGCAAGTCTTACAAACTGGAAAAGTTTATTGCATCAAATCATTCTAATTCGATGCATCATAGAAATAGCTCACGCACATTTCACATCCAGTATCGGTAATCATCTTATGAACTAGACTTATCACATAAAGTGCAGGCCATCTTCAAAGGAGTTTGCAAAATAGACTCTAAAAGGTGAAGTTTTGGGCCTAAATGAACAAAAAGCTCATGTGTTTATAAATTTGTTGGATTTGTCTTCATTTCTGGGCCAAAGTCTCTTAATTCCAGCCTGCAAGTGTACATACAAGACTAGTGAGTAAAAATATAAAAATAAAAATATATATATATGCTGTGATGGTATTTGGACGAAGCTATGCATTTGTTCTTGAGATTAGGGGCAGCGTGGTGTCACAAGGGCAGTCAGGCCTCGAGCTGTACGACTGGAAGCAGGTGGCACGTTTCTTACATCCTCGCTAAGAGGGATTAGGCCCCTGAAGGGAGAGGGAGCGTATTTGATTAGCCTTTTCAAAGGTTTGGGAGGATGGAGGGTGTTCATGTGATTAGTCAGGCATTTTGAGCCGGACTCCTGATTTCTCTGGAAGTGTGTTTTATAACATCTTGCGAAAGACAGCAGTTTTATTTCAGGGGTCAGGCTTCAATCTCTGCCTCCCCTGGAATTTCAGAAAGGTCAGACTCTGCTTAATGTGTGCTCCCTGTGTGGTCAGAATGAATCTCTACACACTCAAAAGTGTTTAGGTTTTTAGAAATCATTCAGATGTTAAGTTTTGGTTGCCGCAGGATGTAGTGATCAGTATGTACGTCCATCTGTCATCATTTTGTTTCTGGAGCACACCAGGAAAAGCATTCAATATTTTTTCACCAAAAAAATATTGGAGGTATGGATCAGCGGTATGTCAGGAGGAGGAAGAATGAAGCATACGCTGAAAAGAACACCCTGCCTACAGCGAAGCATGGCAGTGTCTCGGTGATGCTCCGGGGCTGCTTTGTTTCCTCTGGCAACTGGAAACCGTTTTGAAGGCAAGATGGATTCAATTAAGTATCAGGAACATCCTAGGAGAAAACTTCAGGCTGCCTGTGAGGAAGCTGAAGCTTGGGTGTCATTGGGCCTTCTAAAAGGACAATGATCTCAAGCATACCTCAAATTCCACCAAGGCTTGGTTTCAGAAGAAGTCCTGGAAGATTCTAGAAAGACCATCACAGTTGCCGAATTTGAACCCCATAGAAAATCTCTGGTGGGATTTGAAGAAGGTGGTTGCAGCACGCAAACCCAAGAATATTAGTAAACTGGAGGCCATTGCCCATGAGGAATGGGCTACGATTCCTCAGGAACGCTGTCAGAAGCTGGTGCCCGGCTACGCATCTACAGCATTTACAGCAGGTCATGACAGCAAAAGGGGGCTCTACTACGTACTAAAGAAGATTGTCATGGAGGGGTTGGATCATTTTGAAATTGCAGTAGTCATTAAAAGTGGCATTTTGTGTGGAATTTGGAGATATCACTTGTAATATTAGTTGTGTTGAACTATTTGTTTGTAAATTTTGCCAATAATCCTAATTTCCAGTGAATCATTTTGAGTGCAATCGGACTGATGTACGGACGAACCAACCAACTAACAAACAGACCTTCTTATAGAGATGTGTGGACTGGTCCGCTGAGTGTTATCTCCGCTGCGTTCTGCATATGTTTGCATCTCTGCGTTTACAGGCAAAGTGGAGTGGAGGAGTCCCGTGGGTGGAGGAGTCAGGAAGTGAGTCACTGCACCCATCAGCCCACACGCAGCCCCTCCCTGGAGGAGAGACTCTCCATTGAGGTCCTGGAGGCCTGCAGAGAGGGTGAAAGTACACCACCAGCAAATAGGATAAAATGATTGGGTAACATTGTGTGGGCTCAGCTTCACATTGTACATTATAGTACAAAGAACACGATCTGTCTCAGTTATATTTCACTTCGCCTGGCATGACTTTATTACCTCTCAGTAGGATTACACAAAAACTACTGCTCCAATTTTCATGAAAGTTGGTCTACATGTAGGACATGGCCCACGGACAAACCACTCAAATTTGGGAGCAGATCCATTTAACATGGCAGAGGCCTCACTTTCACAAGAAGGAGTATTGTCTTATTATTTATTGTATGGCCTTCCAGAAACGCACAGTTCTAGTACAGCTCTAGTATGGTATTGTGAGTGTCCCTGCATGCAAATTTCATGATTGTGTTTTTATGATATGTCTTGTGCCACATGTCACTTCTCTCCAGTAGCACTCAATTTTTGTTGGTATTCTTAACGGCATTTTAGAGTTTGTCTTTTCCTGGAAAACATAAAAAAAATGTTTGATGACTCATGCTGCTCTCTGGGGCGTATCTAATTTTGTGTCCAGTGAAATGCTTTCTCTAAGTTTTATGTCTCCTGTAGAGGACGTATGAGCTAGCTGGCAGTTATGGGTCCACCAGTCCGACCAATCAGAGCTTGGGCATTTCTGGAGGGGGGGGGGGCTCTTGATTCCTGTTTTTACAGGAAATGCGTAAATATGCAAAGCACATAGCACTCCACTAGCTATTTCATGGGAACTTTAATGCTGTGATCCTACAGGTGGATAAACAAAAAAGCTAAACTGGCTATCTCCATAGCTTTTATTACAGTTAATCAGATGCTGAGATCTTAGCTGAATCATAAACTTAGGATGTTTTGAGACGTGCTAGGAGATAATGCACATCATGGTTGCTGAAGCTCAGGTGTGAATTCAGTCTTTACAGTTTAGAAATTATCTTCACTTTTTCCTTCAGTAACTGACTTAAATGCATGTGTGTTTAGGTTTTAATGTGTAAATCTGGCTTCAAATTACCGACAGAATATCTATGAAATGTGGGATGCTTTATAAATCCAACTTCTAATTGAACATCAAGAAAATAAAAATGGATTGATGTGCTTCTCTGAAGTCTCCCCACCACTGAAAAAAGAAAGAAACTGTCGCAGGTGACTGGTCACGTGCTGTTAATGCAACATGTTTTCCTCTGTGGGTTTCAGGAAATATTGACAACAAAATGTATGTCTCTGAAATTGCTTTTCCTTGATCTGCTCACCGCGCCAGGAAAAGATTTCAGTGCCGATGATTATTGTTGGACATGTGTCTGCTCGTTCACAGAGCACAGTTTCTGCCTGTTAAGTGACAGAATAATTACACACAGGGCTAAATAGCGTTCTCAACGAGTGTGGGGAGTGATAGCTGTGGATGTGGAGGGAATACTGATGGTCCAGCAGAGCCAATACAATATTTCTGAAGCCTGCTGCCTTTGTTCAAGTCCCTGCTTTATTTGCTTAGGACTGCCTCCTCCCCTTTGCGGCGAAGCAAGCTCATTGGAGGACGGCGGAGTCACGGGTTGTCGATCAGGTCCGCAGCATAAAGGGTTCTAACTGTTGCTAAGGTATTTTGAATGGTTAGTTGACCATTACATGAGTTAATTTGCCATCCATTTTCACCTGCTTAATGCTAGGAGATGGCAAGGAATGTGTTGAAAGTGTGAAATCTCAGGATTACTCAGTTTCTCATCAGAGGGCCAGACAGTCTACACTATCACTCGCTGTCTGGGGTGTTAATGGCTTCAGGCAACATTTGTTATTGAGATTTGACCCGCATCGTGTTGGATTTCTTTATATTTAATGTCTTTTCCATCCTCTGCCAAGAGAAATTTGGCAGACTGCTTCTGTCTACAGAAAGGCCTCTTTTAAATAGAGTTGGAAAAAAAGCTCAGGTTCATCCTCAGTTCAGAGCTCATGTAGAGGGAATCTATTTTGATGCTGCAGACTGAGACATCATTGAATGCTGGAGTCAGAGGGCCTTCTTTTAAATACATTTATCTCTGACTGGATTCACTGCAATAGCTCTGTGCTCAGTTGTTTATTTTTATTGTCTGTGTTGCCTTATTTTTGGGAATGTATGGGTTTTTCAGTCCTCCTTCTATCTCTGATTACCATTAAACTAATACGATGTGGTGTCTCAGAAGTCTTATGCAAATTAATTAAAATGAAGTCCATCATATCTGTGCCTGCAATGGTGGCGCTTAACGTGGCTGAAAGTCAGAGCAAAGAGCTTTCATCATCATCTATTTCTGCTGTAACACCCCTGCAGCTTTTCACTACTTGGAGCCCATCCAGGTGAGCTCACCCATCCACAGTCACACTCTGAAGTCTCACCCTGAATAACATACTTATGCAGGGAAATATGTTCACTACATGCAACTGCTCGGTATTGAAGGGCGCCAGTGTTTACGTGTACCTTCCGCCACCTTTCTGCACCCCATCTGTCAGCTGATCGGTGCGACAGACCCTTCTGCTCCATCAGTGTTGATTCCTCAGTTAAACTCTAATAAGCTCAGTCGAACACCGTCAGCACTTGTCTCCTGCTACCTCTCTGCTCTACTACCCTCCTCTTCATACTCTAGTTTAAATTTAGGTTCACCCAGGACCACACACCATCATTATGTCTGACTATAGAGAGGAGATGAGAGCCGCCAGCCCTGTCTGTGATTCTGGGGGAGCTCATCATCCCGGTTGTGTGGAGCAGCATGAGGCTGGGCTGCCTGGGACTGTTGGTATTGAGCAGGGAGGAGCGCCTCCGGCACAATCCATCAAAAAGGAGCTGTTTGCACTGTGGGAATAGACATGAATAATCCATGCTTTCTTTACCCTTTCCTGTGTAACTATGCGTATCCCATTATAGTCTCTGTTGCTTTTTCTTCAAATATCCGATCGCTGTATTTGTATTCAGCTTTTTTTTTAATTAAATGTACAGTATTTTTATATATACTTAATTTTGCGCAAAACTGGTAGTTTTAATGTTGTATGCTTAACAATATACAACACAACACAACGTAAAATCTGTCCTAAATCTAGTAAACACTCCTCAACAATTTTTTTTTTTTTTTTTTTGGCATTTTCCACTTTATTTGATAGACGTAATAGAAACAGTAGTGAAAGACCCAGGTTGGTGCATATGTATTCCACCAGGTGAGCAACTGGGACACCCATTCTTGACATTTTTTTAACCCATATGCATTGATTTATTTTATTTTATTTTTTCACAATTTAATCAAATGTTTTCATGATTTAGGAGAATTAATGTCATTCTGTAGATTTGCAAGTCAACACATCTCTTAAAGTGTATTGTGGTGTTAATGAAACATGGACAACAAAAGCAATTTTACAGTATAATGGGCAGTATGTCCCTTGTGTTAATCTTCATGATTGTTTTGTGTGGGTGGGACTCATTCGCTACTTATTTTATTCTTAATTCCCTCTGCTGTCAATATGGAACACTGTATAGTAGCACAAAGCGTTTGATTGGACGTAATTCCGTGTATGACAAACGTTACACATGCTACTTGTAGTGAACTGCATGTCATAGTGTCAAGCCCTACAAAATAATGCAGACGGACAGCACGAAAAAAACAAATCATACTTTGTCCATTGTTCATCATCTGTTGCATTAAAACCGAGGGGGAGTTTAACAAAGAGAGGACTGGTTTCATGTTAAGTCTGCATAAAGCGCGTCATATATAACGTGTGAAGAACAGATTTTATGGATGAATCGGGATTTGGGGTCTTTCTAGTTTGCAGTTTTTTTATGATGGCCATAAACATTGATTTGTGCAGTGTTGTTAATGGAGGGCCCTCTTGAGAGCTCTGAGCTGTAATCACTGTTTGTGGAGTCCTGTGGTTTTTTGATTTTTTTTTTCAAATTCCCTTAAGACAGATGGTAGCCTCGCTAACTATCAACAGTATTTCTTGAATTATGAGGTAAAGGCTGCTGAGGAGATTTCATTCTTCAGTATTGGGGTATAGCTTAATGGACTACTGCCCCACTGTGGTAGTAATATTGTGCCACATTGTCCCCATTTCCTTCCTCTTATTGTTCAGGCTCACCACGCTGAAGTACCCTGTGATCAGGAAAGTCAGCGTCCTTCCTCTGCGGCTTCATTTCTCCTTCACCGAGTTTAAGGTGAGGACACTTCATCCCTGTCCTACTTTACTAGTTTATATATTTATTACCGTGCCCGCGTTTCCCTTCTTTTTAGTTTATAAATGGATTAAGTTCTCTGTCGGTGATGAATATCCCGTTAGACATGAAGAAGGGTTTGTGGCTTCTGGATTTAAGCAATTATTATGTCAACAAATCATTTCACTTTAATTAGATCTCAGAATATCAGATAAGATACCCAATCTCAATTTTCCTATTTCACAGCTCTGTGCCAGCGTGATGAAAAAAGATGCTAACTTAATCAAGCTGAGTGCGAATTTGATATTAACTGAACCTTTCCATTGATCTTCTCTCCACCGGGTGGTATTGAATAGCATGAGTTTCAATGCCTGCATGTGATACTGCATAACTTAAACGTTAGAGATGTGCCATGTTTGCAGATACGAGGTATATATTGTGTGCATGCTCTCCTCCCTCTTTCTCATTTCCTGCTCAGTAAATCTATCTTGTTTTTAGGTGCTGCTACCAGCAAAGGGGAAAAAGAAGAAGAAGAACACTTTCTGCACAATGGCCCGTAATGTCCTAAACGAGTCGGTCGAAAAAATATCTCTCTCCTTTTTCTTCTGCCTCCATGAGCAGTATAATCAATATGCTCTGCCTATATTGTGCAGCTGGTGGATGAAGCCGGGTGCGTCTTGCAGAGAGGGCAAATGCACAACAGCATGGGCACATCCTGTAATGCTCTAATGCACCCTGGGGCTCTGACATCAATTAGGAGGGACAATGGACAGCTGTGATGTGCATTGCACGCTAAAATCACTACTTAAAGCCTAAATGAAGGGAGAAAATGTGGGCATGTTTATGTGGTTAAATGAGCTGCCATTACAGATTACGATCCTGTTGATCTACGTACAAAAAATTAACTGAAGACCCACAGTTGATACTTGAGCATTTTTCATTAACGTCAATGGTTATCTTCCTACTGAATCAGCATAAATGAAAGGACAGACTTTCCTCAGTACTTGTCCTAAATGTTTGTGTTTTGGAAGATTCTGCAATAGTTAAGTATTATTTTCAAGTCTTCTGTTTTATCTTCTATTTCTGGTAATCATACTGAGGCAGAGTCCTGTAGAAAGTCCTGAATATCATTTTCAATCTGAGTTAGGTGTGTAATTCTGCCGTGTCTGGAAACAGTCAGGGCTTTCCTGTCTCTGTCTCTACATTAGGCTCTTCTTTCCTGCAGATATCCGTCTACTAATAATAGCAAAGCGGTTGCCAAGGTGCAAACTCAATGTTTTATTTATTTTGTTCACCCAAATGGATTTTCTTGCTGGATGTCAGAACCTTAATCTGTAGGAAGGATGGCAGTGGACACCCACATCATGTTTTCATTTATGATCTTTGTGAAGGGGGGTAGCCATTACATATTCTTATTATTCTGGAAATTGGGGAGCAATTTTCTTTTTTCAGGGAAGCTATGTTGCCTCCACTCAAATATATTCAGAATAATGACAGCTCAGCTTTTTCAGTTGTATTATTGTGTATTTGTATTTAAAATTTGTATGTTTTCTGGGTTTGTAAAATTCTCCATAATGACTGATGTTAGAATGTTAAAGGAATGCTTCCCATGTGTCATTTGCTTTTAAAGGATGTCATGATGATTTTCACTGGACAAGCAGTCAGGATGGGTGGTGACCACAACATTGTATTTTCCACTCATCTGCTTCCAAGCCCACACACCCCACTGCACAGGGGCGACTTCAGGTATGCTTGTCTTGCTCTTTTTGGCCAGATTTAATTGGGTTTCCCCCTGAAGTATTTCCAGAAAGACAGCGGGATGATGTATCCAAAGCCTCCAGATCAAATCAAGAGCTCCGTGCTTCTCTTGATGGCTACAGTTGGGCGAGGATGGGCAGGGCATGGCTGACGTCCCAGAGTCATGGTGGGGAGCTGGAGTCTGGAGAAGCGGCATGTCTTCCTCTCCTCTCTCAGAGAGCTCTGTTTGTCGCTCGCTATCACCGTCTGTCACGCCACAGAGCGCCGTGGCCACACACTCTCCTCTCATGCATCTTTCCATTCTGGCCATGATGGCACAACACTCCTTTACATTCTCAGCCGCTCAAAGGGGAAACATGTCATCCTTCTCTTCTCACATAGTGCTAAAAAGGCCCCACCTCCCCGAGGGATCGCCACTCTTCCACTGCAGATCGATCTGCTGAACCCTCGCCTTCATTCATGCACCTATCTATCCATCTTCCTGCCTTTCCTCCTTACCATTTGTCTCCAGTCTTTACCACTCATCTCTACACTCACAGAGGACATCTCAATAGTGGTTGTTAGTAATCAATATGCTGTGTTCCTCTCTGTTTAGAATATTAATGAATATTAGTGGTTTATATATGGATCCAAAAAGCTACACATCCTGCAGCCTGCACGTACTAATCACATGCAGTGAGTTGTCCTCCTACTGATGTAAATCTCTCTTGCTTTGTGATGTATGTGGCTTGTTTGGATTTTGCTATCCCTTGCAGTTCTATGCCCACTCTTCCTTAGATTGCTTTTTCCGCATTCAACCCCCACACAAGGTGTATTGATCGTTCTAGTGCACTAATTATGCTGCTTGGCCTTGAATGTCTCTGTGAACCGCAGTCAGACTTTGATCAGCATGTCTAGATGTCTTGTGTTTCTGTTAAAAAAAAGAGGCGCTTTGTTTTGATTACAGAATCGAGAGGTAGGATTTGACTCCTGAGCTGTGTGGAGCAAGGGTAACATATTCTAAAATGACTGGTCTGTCTGTCATGAAATAAAATGAGCTGATTTTGCTGATCAGCACCTATGTGTTTGTTGTGCTGTATGTATGAGTGCAGGATTTACATATGCATCCATGCATATGTAATCATTCTGTATGTTTGAGTGTGCGTGCAAATGCACGTGCATGTGGGCAAAAGTACAGGTTGGTACATCCTGCTCTGCCACCATCTGTGCTCAGGCAGGCGACAGGCCACTTTATACTGTCGCCCTCTCCATACAGCTATTCCCACACTGATCTGTTTTTATTTGTTTGCTTTTTTACTTATTTGATTTAAGAAAATATCTTCCGTTCGAAATATATGCATTGTGTACTATATTTAAATTAGCTGAATATCTGTGAAATTAATCCTTATGAAGCTGAATGATTATAATTCTGGGTGTGTAGACGCATGCATGTAATTACATCATGGTATCAGAAGTCTTTAAAATGTAATTAACAGAGTACCTCCACTGCCGTTTTACCTCTGCAAGCTTAAATATAGTAGAATTTATTTGCCAAGAACCCCGGTGTGTTCAATGTTTTTCCAACAGGAAAGCTTTAATGCAGAAAAGAGTATCTTGCTATTAAAGTCTTAATAGTTTTAGCTGCATGCTGATTGTTGGTTTCTGGATATTTCACTGTTATTAGCACAGACAGATGGTTAACAATTCATCTGCTAACCTGTTATGTCTCTCTATAGAGAGACAGCTACACACTCTGCCAAAAAAAATGTCTTCCTCTTGTGCAGGGGCAATAAATGTCTTGCTCTTGAATCTTGAATCTCTTGTGGGGGGTTACATTTATATTTTTCAGCATGATTTTTTAATGTTGCAGTTTGTAGGTAGGGTTGAATTGAACTCAGTTGAATGATGGATTTTAAATATTAATATTATTGCTAATGCAGAGCACATGTTGATGCACCAGTGGGAAAATGCTGCAGCAACTCACAGAAGAGTCCCTGACCTTAGACTGAATACAGGAATAGTAATGACACCACATTACAATTCCGAATACATCCTCTGAATTTTTTTCCATGATTAGAATTTCAGTTCCGTCTGTAATTGTCGGGCATAATGGTGTTAGATTGGGAATCAATAAGGTGCTCTGGAGCCACTGTCACCGGTGACCTTTGTGTGAGCTCAGAGGAACCCAAGCCAATGACATTTTAAACTCAACGGTCCCTGCGGACAAGCACTCATCGCATGATGTGTAAGTGACACTTTTGGCAACGTTTCTGCATTTCTAAACAGTGTTCAGCCTGGCAGAACATATAGATGCACCAAAACAGCCTGAAATGTGTGTTCGGCATAAGTTGCACGTGTACATAAAAGTATTGGTCCAGATAATATTTTGAGAGGGTTGGAGACCAGTTACAGAAACATTCAGACATTACAGACATAAATAATTCAGTTATTCAGTATGCAGGCCAGCTTTATAAGCCTTAATGAGGTGAAACATCTGTCTGCCCGGGGAGTCTCATGACCCTTAGCCCTCTAGCCCAGTCCATTGCTGTCCCTTTGCCATTTGGCACAGGCACCTTTCCTCACCTACAGGTGTCCTCTCTTTGCGTTCTCCACCAGAGAGTAAGGCTTAGTGGTGCTTGGTTTACGAGGATGCACACCCCAGCGACAATACCATCTGCCAGCTCCCCTCAGGACACCAGCCAGGTGCTAGGCACACTCTCACCCCAGCTATGCCACAACAGCACTCCCTGCTGGGATTAACTTCACTGTGCCAACTGTTGATTACCACGTCCTTTCATTCCTGCCCAGAGACTCTCTTATTAACCCGAGGACAAGTTGTGCTTAATACAGATTTACAGTGCACTAAAGATGGATTCAAAGTATGTTTTGATTTTTGGTATTATGCTTGGTATTATCCTGGTTCAGAAACGAGTCTTTGTTGTGTGTTGCCGTGTGTTGCTGCGCAGGTCTCCAGGTTGTTCCCCCGAGACGCAGCCTGTGTGGAACCACAGCTTCCTGTTTCTGGAACAAGACTGCACTAGCATGTTTACTGGAGCTGATGCTGATGCTGGAGTAGTGCTCCATAGCCACTGGTAACACAGGGATGTAAGTCAAAAACGTGCTGGAGGAAAACATACAACTAAACTGTAGAGTTCACTTTTGTTCCAGTGTTGTCTGTTTGTTAGTAATGTATCATCATGGCTCCTTCACCTGGAGCTCTACAGGAAACTGATGTCAGAGACAGAGCAGAAGGGGAAGAAGGTGGAGAAGCTCCCCCTAAGGGTGAGTGTGGAACTTAACTGCTTATGCTTTACTTTGTATTAATGACCTTTAAAGCTTTAATTGTACTTTGTTGTTGTGATAATAACACTTTTTCTTGTGTTTACATATTTGTGGATTGATTTTGCTCTGGGATTCATCTGCACACCAGCTAATTAAAAGCTGATCCCTGTCACTAGTCAGAACACAATGTTATCTTTATATATAATTAGTGATGTATTGCATTGCAAATGGACATGCTGATGATTATCATTGTCATTTAACAAGGACACTTAAAAACAAATTACACAAGGGAAAATTGCCTCGATTAGCAACAGTTCCTGTTTTTGTTCATTTAAACTTGTACTTTGCTATTATCATACAGATTACAATATTTTAATACACTCTAGTGTACCATACATAGTTTACCTCTAATCATTATTATAAGCTTTAGAAAATCCTACTGAGTTACAGTACACTTTAATTCTTGCTACATTGCGGGATAGAAGAACATACAGTCCACTTATATAATATAGCTCAGGACCACAATACTCTAAAGTTAGACTCTTACCTAGTATTTAACTATAAAAATGAAATAAGCTTCAACATATCTGCTTCGTCAGTGAAATATTTATAAAACGGCACGGAGTCATGTCTGCTATAGAAACCATTTTGTTTTCATTTTTGATGTGGGACTACAGGCCTCACTTCTCAGCTTAGTTACTAAAAAAATATGTGCCTCACTTGCCTGGAGAGGGTACTAAACATGTTTTATTGCTATTTAATAATTACTTTTCAACATTTTTATCTTAATGGAGCCTCTTTTATGACATACGAGAAAATACCATTTACTAGCTCTCCAGAGCAGAGTGGCAGTCTTGGATGTGATGTGTCGTACCAGCGTTGTGCCGGCCTGCCTCCCTCCTGCTGTTTGGCTCCTTTATGAGACCTGATTCATTGGCAAGCTGTAGCCTTATTATATTAATAGATCAGCCAGAATGCCTCTCTGGTGTGTTATGCTCATAAGTAGATGGTGATTTTCAAAACTATATTCCCGTTTAACATTTTATTGCAGATCAGCGGATCTATGCAGAATTTGTCACAACTCGTGTACTCTTTGTTAGACTGACTCACTGCAGACCTCTTGCATTTTCAATTTCAACTTGGCCTTATGCTCAAGGTCAAAACGTATAGCTGTATACAGAGGGACTTCATACATAATGTATACAATATAGCATTCATTGCTAATTAGCACTAACAGGAAAGGATGCCCCCCGATTTCCCCCTGAATTTAGTCTCATTTGCATAAATATAATGGGACACAAGAGAGTGTAAAACCCAGTGTCTGCCCTCCCCTAGGGGAGGAGCTGTTACTGGGATGCGGGTGCACAAGTGATAATTGTCAAAGAGTTGTTATCCTGTTGCCCAGACCATAAGATATATAGTGTGAAGTGAACAAAGAGACTGTGACTACCAATCAAACGCACCATGAACTTGACTATATTTCAGTAGTGATATAAAGCTATTAATATGCTCAGTTGGATTTTCAACAGTTCAATTTATTCATTCTTTTTAGATGGACATTTTGACTGTGTTCAATGGTTAGACAGTGAGTACATGTCTGTTTTAGACAAACGTGATACTTACACAAGATAAATGATGTTGCTAACGGGAACAGATTGAGATTAAACACTGGTGATTTATCTTTCTGTGTGAATGTAATAGGCTTTAATGGAAGACTCTTTTAACAGTTACCTAAATCTGGGAATAATAAAAACAGGTTATGATAGTAGGGAGGATTTGGTGAGTGGGGGTTGTGGTTTGAGAGAACTTTAATACATTATTCACCGGGGTAGGGGCCTTAAGTGCCAAATTAATTTGTTTTTTCTTCCCAGTTGGACGGCAGAATAAATGGGTGCTGTCAGTCGTGCAGTAGAGTACCGTGCATTCATTTAGACAAGTGTTATTGCTGCACTGGAGCAATACAGTTTTAGTGATGCAGGCCAGCCTGGTGGGTGGAAGCTGTGTAATTATCTCTGGTTCCTATGATGGCAATGATTGCTGAAGCAGCCAAGTGGTCCCAGAGCACAGCAGGTGTGACTGTCAGACTGCAGGTTGGTGGGCCTGTCATTGGATATACAGTACATGTGAATGCACACGAGCAGTGAATAAACAGAGCAGTGACTGGATCCCCTTTCTCTTCTGTGATGATAGAGGTTTGTATTAAAAGAAATAGCCTATACCTGATCTATTGCACGGTGGTTAAGCATTAAAAGTAAACATTTCCCTTGGGGCATACCATATATCACTCCTTCAGCCTCATATGTGGCCTGGATTATCACTATCTGCAATTATACTCCTTCTTTATACCCCTTTATTATACTGTCAATGAAAGCCTTTGTTCTTTATACTTCTCTGCAGTGATCAGAAAGTATATTGAACAGAAGTGTTGACAGATAGGGCATGGCGCTGATTAAAGACGACCAAACAGATGTTTCAATTCCTTTTTCCTTTAAAATTCCACTATTGCTTCTAAGCAGCTCTGACAACGTGCAAATGGAGAAACACAGACATCTGCTGTGTTTCAAAGAGCCCGCAGAACGCAAAATGAATACTAATGTCCCTCAAACGTATTTATCTGTCTGACATTTACGCGAGCTAAATGCTCTGCTTATTCTCTGTGATACAGAGGAAACTTTGAAACGCGCCGGACTTTCAGTAGTGTGAGTCAGATAGCGGATATGACAGATGTTTGCCAAGAGATATGCTTTCAATTGATGCTCAGATGCAGCTCGGACTGACAGAGATATTGCTTCTCCTGGTTTATTGTAGTTATGAATTCTTCTGTCAATTGTACTGCAGTGGCTCAACTAGTGTAGACTGACTGAAGTCTATATAGCTAAATAGATACACATAAAGCGCACACAGACTGCAGTGCCCATACAATGAATAAAATCCAAACAAGGATCCACATTTCATGTTACGTTGCCTTAGCCAGAGAGAGTGACAGCGGATATCTGTTCCACCGTATACTAGTGTGTGTTGAGGACACTGTTTGAGATGATCAACACTTACTCGGCCGACTAATAAGGCGGATTCAGCCGGGGCAAAGGGGTTGGTTGAACGTCTTTGTTAGATAGGCCTGCAGCCCCCTTCTTTGCAGCGCGCTCCCAGGGGAGGGCTCACAGACTGCCTAATTGAATCAAGTACACATGGTGCCTCCCCCTTCACAGCTTGGCCCCTCCCTGTATGAGAGGAGAGGAGCGAGGAGAAGAGCTTTGGCTTTGAAGCTTTTGTTCTCTTCAGCACCACGGACAGCGCCAAGGGGCCTCGGCTCGCTGCAACTAGTTAGTTATCTGCTGCTGGATGAAGAGGCACGCCATCACTGCAGCACTTTGCCAATCACTCTCCATGCAGGTGTTGTCACCAGACGTCTGTGCCGGGGAAGATTGGTGTGTGACTCGAAAACATTATTAATACCAGTCTTTGCTTTAAAAAGGGGTCCGGTAGCCCGACCTAAGAGACTGAAAGGTTCAGTAGCCCATTAAATGTGTATTTAATAGAACACAGTGTAACATCACCATGCTATTATTCATGTGTCAGTGGGCAGGTGGTCCAGACAAGAAGACCAAACAAATCTAAAGATGACAGAGATAGGACTGTGTGACTGCGCATAGCTTAATGCCTTCTATTTCCTCCGTGACAGTGTCTGTGTTTCCTCAAACATGCCCACACACAGATTACATGTCCTTGGTGCTCATTGCAGTTCAGGAACCTCATTTCAGAGAGACAGACTGAAAATGTGCTTTGTGGACAAGTCTGCTTATTAGATAGCCTCCACATGGCAGGTTAATGAAGGATACATTTCTAAGCCAACGTTCACATTTTAAAATATCAAGCGGCGTGAATGTAGATGCACGTAGCCTCTGTCTGCTGGCCAAGCTGATTTCTATACATGACACATGCATATATATTTGCATAAACATTTCTCCTTTTGAACTTTAATTTAAAGGGCAGCAACAACTGGGCACAATAATAAACACATTTTGGAAATCCAGAAATAAACCCAGAATTTTAGTACAGTTTCCTTAACCTATATAATTCCTGTTTACTGCACTGACAGACGTGGGCTGTTATTATCTTTATTTTTCACCATCCTGTAACAAAGCAAAGGTATTTCATTAATTAAAATATAACACAATTACAGACTCATAAGTATTTTTACTAGACTTGTTTTTTCAACCAGTAACTCGATCTAGAACTCATGTCCGGAAAGCACTTGTGCAATGAACTTACGTCAGATATGTCTAAGAGGCTGCAATGTAATTGCGAGGAACAGCTGGATTAGTCCAGGCGATGTATATCCACTCCTAATGATATTAGATAGGAGTCTGGAGAGTACCTTCCAGCACACGGCTCTCATTTTGATGGACCAGAGCAGGACTCAACTGTGATCGTTTTTTGGATATCACATGATAAAGGCTCTGTCTGCCAGACTGCTGTTAATTCTGCCTCTGCACTTCTTTTATTTCAAGGTTACAATTCCACCTTTTCCCCTTTGTTGTAAAGTAATACGGGATTGCAATTTCTAAATAACGTTTGCACATCTCTAATAGCAGTACCGAAAACAGTAATTGCACTAATGCAACAGGAAATTGATTGTACGGTGGTATGAAACATTCAGATATCTTTATTGACTGCACTGAGCTCAGTGCATCGTGTCTGCTTGAAGCGGACCAAGAGGAGGGGTCCTCCACCCATAATGTCCCTCCCAGGCACGATTACCACGCCCTACTCTGCTCACGGGTCTTCCAGCTCGAGTGCTAGTGCTCTGTGTTCCATACAATGTTATCTGATAATTCTGAAATTTAGTCTGCCTTTACACTATGACCATGTCAAGTAATTAAGCATATTAGCATTACTGTTGATGGCACCTACATGCAGTCTAGCCCTCTCTTTTTCTTATTGTAGCAGGATTATGAGTTTTAAACTACATATTGATTGTAAATCTACATGGACTTTCAGACTCTTTTGACTGAAACTGATCAATATCCACTCTGAGTACAAATTTCAAATTCATCAGGCCTCCTTATATAGTATTGATTTTGTGCAATGGCTTTCCTGAAAACAATCTGATTACTTTTCCCCCATCAGTCAGAACAAACAGAAGCTTGATAGCAGCAGTCAGGTAGATGTGTTGTGCATTAATACTTCCCCTCTGCTGAAAGGTTTAGTTATGAATGAAAAGGTACCAGAGAAGGAAAAAGACAGATCAGAACTGCTCTTATTCCCCCTCTTTTAATGTTGTTTTACCATTTTACCTGTTACCTCTCCCTAGAGAAACATATATACATCAAATGATCTCATCAACTCTATATTACACTTGTATCTGACATCAGTCAAATCTCAGTTTGTATCAAGTTTGTGAAGGATTTGATAGTCAAACTGCATTCTGAATACACCCTGCATTGCAATTATTTCAGTATTAGCAATAAGGATGCGTGAAATCTTGATGTATTTTCATTGGCAGTGCTGAGGTGCTCTCTACAGAAAGGACCCCGGGATCAGATGCAGCGTAATATATGCAGTCTTACTCCAGTAGAGATGCAGTGTACAGTAATTTCCGAGCCCCCTGCCGCAGGGCACTGTTGTGATTTGACAGTATTGCAGACAGAGGGACGGGAAGAGTGGAACTGGTGTTGAATAGTAATTGCTATACAGACAGTTTCCACACATTGCATTGGTGCAGTTTAGACACAGCAGCATGAGCATCCCAATACATTTTCTGAGCACTTTGCACACACAGAGGGTAGTGTTGGTCGTAGGAGCTGGAACAAGGCCACAGTGACACCTAGTGGTTTCAACTTGTCATTATTTGGTGTTTTGTTTACTTTGCTTGCCCATTTGATTTAATTGATTCATTAATTAAATATTTTCTTTGCTGCAACGCCGTATCACAAAACTCATACATTTTGGATTCATTTAAACTGCTTTAATTTAAACAATCTAAAATTTATTTCAATATTTGAATCTTGGTGACAACGTTCTCTCTTTGCCAATGAATGCTTTTTTCCGCTGTTTCTGCTGTGATTTTTCCATCCCTATGTTGTGGCTTTGCTGGCATGCAAACACAGACTTTCCTTTTCAGTATTTCGCCATCGCAGAAATTGAAGTCCTACATAATGCCATCAACAAGGCCACTAGACATTTAGTGCAGTCACAGAGTGAAATAAAGGCAAAACCATTGTGCTGCAAGCTGGCCTTGAAAAACAAAAGCAGAAATGTCGGCTGTGGAGCAAACCATGACATGTGTGGGGAGGATCAGGAATGTGGGCGTTTCAGTCTGACTCTAAATACGAGAGCTGAGAGCTTTAGAGACCTTGAACGCTGAGGGTCATCATAAGCCAAGGTTCTGTCTGCAGTTATGTGGAAGGGCCCCAGGCACGTGCTTAATATTACCACCTGTGAAAAAAGCAGCCCTATTGTTAACATTTTTAAATGTGTGACGCATAGTCTGGCACCGAAATATTATAAATATATTTCTATTAATTTTCAGCCTGACTTAGCTCTCACATATCCTCTGTATTGACCAAAAGCCATTTACAGCATGATTCTACTTTAACAGACAGGGGAGTCATTAAGGCAGCTTATTTACTGCTAATTCCTCAGTCGCTTACCTTGTTCTCCTGTTGTTTGCTGATAAGGGGAGCAAAGGGATGCAGAGAGCTCCTTGGCTCTCGTGTGGTGTGCACGTCGGGCTGGGCTGCTTTGTTTGAAATACCAACAGGGTCCTGTATCTATCTATACTCCACAGCTGAAGCAGACCGTGTAGAACAAATTTAAATCTATTCAACTATTCCCACCTCAACACCAGCTAAATGTGTAACCCCGCGTTCGCCTCTGAATACAGATGTTCTACTCCTGCTTCACAATGAAGCTGTTGCAGCAGTGCTTGGCTATTGTCTAGCTTGTCTTGTATCAGCTCAGCTCCAGCTAATGACATATCATCTATCCATCTATGCAGGCCTGTCCATCATGAAAACCCCAGTGACTAGCCCAGCCTGGTCATTAAAGATCAGAGCATTGTCCAACACAAAAAGGGTTGAGGGGTTAACTTCTTTATTCTGTATTCTTATCTGATTTTTAGAAATGTAACTCGGAGTCTACAATCTCACATCAGGCCCTCTGTGATTTTGCTCCTCTTGGTCGATATGAAGCTAATGTAGTCTTTAACCTTCCGATGGACCTCTGGCTAATGCATTTAATTCCTCTCTCCACATGATAAATGGTATTTTCCAAAGTTGCATAGAAGCCATGGCTGATAAATACCAAACCACAATACTGGAATAGGAACAATTTATGTGCCCGTCATTTGGGGTCATTGACCCTTTCCAATGTGGCAGTCGCTCTACTGACCTGTTGTCTCAGAGTGAGATAATTGAGATGCAGGGGCTTTCAGGCAAAAAAAAAAAGTCTTCTTCAGAATAGCTATTCATTATAAGGGCTGGGGTGGAAGTCAGTGTTTCTGTCTACGCTGGGTAATCACATTAGTTCAGTGTCTGACTCTGTGTTTTCAGGAAACAGGAGGTGACTGGGTGTTGACATCACTGCATCTCTCGTCTGCCCTCTGATGTAAATTCAATCCCAGTGACAGTCCTGCCAAAATAGGAATGATGTATTAAACGGCGAGCCCGCCTACCACTCCCTCATCAATCTTCATGCCCTTTTCACAGCTGTAGACACAATGTGGTGTGCTTTTAATTTTAAACAGAGGTGTCGGATTTGTTTATTTACGGGACAGTAATCGTTATAGCTGCACAACAGCAAAAAATATGTATGACTTTTAACCAAATGTTCCTGTTTAATATAAAATGAATATTGTAAATCATACTATAAATAATTATTATTAATTTAGCAAAATATTCAATAATAATGAGAAATGTTATTAAATGACACTCAAGGTCACATTACATCACATAAAGTCAGTAATAAAACATGCAATAAGCAACAAAGAGGAGTTAAAAATCAGTGTCACAAAATCCAAAATTTTCATTGGTTATTACTGGAGTTATTAGAGGGTTATTACTTTGGTAACTACATGGTATTACTACATTATTACCTAACTATTTCCTGTGCTGAGCTGCAGTGTAAAGTGCAGTTTAGGGTCATTTCTCGGCTCATTTACATTTTTATACTCTCAAAGTAGTTTTACAACATAAAAAATAAACCTATGGTTGAAATTCTCTCTTAACATAATATTAAGTAAACCTGTATAAAAGCTGCACGCACTCACATTGATGAGATTTACTCCTTGGATTTTGAAATTTGGTGTGAAACAATGAACGATGCCAGCCATTTTTCTTCATTAATTGTGTCTGAGCAATTCGGTTCAGACCCAGTGCCATCAGAAATTATAAACAGTAAGTAACAGTGTCAGGATCGACACTGGGTTAAACGGTACGGTGCTGTTAAAGTGAGTAGGCTAATTTAAAGAGGTGGAAGTTTAGTTGTGGCTAATTCTCAGATGAACCAAAAGCAGTTTTGAGTTCTGTAATGGAGTCCAGTTTGTTTATACGACGGAAGTGCAGAGTTTGAGTGCAGTGTAGGAGAAAACCCTGACACCCATTGTGCTGAGGTTGATGGTTGGTAGCGCCAGTGCAGCCAATGTTGAAGAACGTTGGGAGCAGGAAGGAGTGTATTTGTGTCATATTTGGAAAAGTTTTTATCACAGTTTTATACATTGTACTCTCTTGGGGGTCCCTTTTGGGCACAAACATTAACGTTTTGATGTTCGACAGAAAGCTGGCTTCTTTAAATGTCAGCTCCTGTGTTAGTCATTAAGCTCTGGTTGTATAGCATTTTGGAAAGGTCACGTCGAGCCAATGGGGAAAAGCAGTCACCGATACTTGCTGTGCTGTCGCTGAGCACAGCCTGGATGCCAGCCGTGCTGTTGGCAAGCCTTTAGGGCAGGTTTAGATTGCTCCATTGTCCCCAGAGGCCTAGAGTAGTCCCACTTCCTGTAAATGTCTGAAGAAACACACAGGATGTACAGTAAACATTAAAAATGTAAATAACAAATGCAGTGTGTCTATGTAAGTTATAGTGTTGCTTTGTTTTACTTCCAAACAGAAATCTATTCAAATTCAGCTTTGATTTTTAGACAGGTATGGTCTCCCCCAAATTTTTGATTCAAATATTTGGATTATTTAATTATTCCGTTATTTTTTTTTGTTGGAAAAATTAGATTCACTTTTTTTTTATCACTCCCAAACAGAAGTCTAAACAACTCTGCTGTGCTGCTGGAGGGAATGTGCAGAAATAACGGTTGATATCTTTGACCCAACCTTTTTTGGAAGAAAGTTGGAATAATCACAGTAAAACAGTAAAACACAGTTATCAAAGTAATTTGATAACTGTCTCCTAAAGATCTCGTTCACAGCAAGCATAAAGGACTTTACAAAATGCTGGCTTCAGAAAACCATTCTTAGTGCTGATCTCTTCATCGTGCTGATCTACTGTGGGAAAAACTGTTTATTTAACCAAAAACCTTTCATAATTATTATTTTACATAAGATTCATATGGTCTTTCATTTTAAATTAGGTGAATTTGCCTTGAATTGCTGTTATAGTGTTATAGTATGCACGACACCTGGCCTTAACTTTAGACGTTACCTGCAGAAGTCATCTGTTTTTTTTTTACTAATTTAGTTTAAGTTATAACCAATACTGTCTGAGCCCCTGTTTCCTTGAGGCTAGAATTAACTGGTCCAGTCATTGGCATTAAAATATGATACCATCAAGAGACAAACATTTCAACAGGGTTAGGGTTGTGATTCTCTGGATTCGATTAAGAGAATAAGATTCAATTCTCCTGTCAGGAATTAGATTTATATATTGTGAGGGTATTAAACTCCATAGGCTGAAGCTCTTCCTAACCTCCACAGTTTTGTTGGTTCACAGTGTCGTCGGTGTACACACTCATTGCCCCCACTGTTCATTAAAGCTCAGGGCCGACCCCGCTTTTACTCACAAGCCTTGTGTGTTTATGGAGCAGTAAGGCCTCATGACAGCATAACTGTAATTGACAGACGTTGATTTACTGATAATCCTTGGCTTCGCCGTGGACCTCGTAGGGAGTGGCATTGGCTGTCAGCCTCACACGTCCTTGAGTCAAAGCTGCACGCTGCCCTTGACTCACACCTCCATTTCACTCCCTCCTTTCAGACGCTCTGCCGTTCTGGTTACTGTGATTTTTAAAAAGCTCTCTGCTCACAGTCACGCGACACCTCCCTGCAAATGTGATTTTATTTTGCCGACAGGGCACAGATGTGATTACGTTGCAAGCAAAATGTCATTTTCTCAGAGGAGCCCACTAATTACATTGTAGTCACAGCTGGATGAAACAATCAGTTGAAATTCAAATTTTCACTCTATTTTCCATTGCCCGTGGAACCTAAATGCACTTTGATTTCTAGCAATTTGAGTGAATTTGAGTGAAATCAAATTAAAAATGACAGAATTGATGATTTTGTGTAACAGAATAAAGTGTATGACCGTGTATAACAGAGTAGCATGAAATAGGTTAGTTTAGTAAGACAGGGGTAATAAGGCCATTATCATAAGCAATTAAAGATTATACTTTTATCTATTTACAATGTATTTAAACATGAAATGTACACATTTTACATATCTCCTGATAAAATGACTCAATTATTAAATGTTAAAAATTGTTGTTAAGCTTCTTTGCTGCAGTTTTATACGTGAAACGTGGCTTTTACAAAACATAAACCTATGTAACAACTGTTTGAATCTCATTATTCCCTTAAATCTGCCGCAGAGGAAACGAGCAGCCTGTGTATTCCTGTGCTGAATTTCTGTAGTGACTTTGAGAGCAGCTACGTGAACCACATTTTCTTTTCTCAGGTTTTTTTTTTCCTTCAGTAACCTTCAGCTCTCCAACACCCCTTTTTACCTCTGTACCCATTAGCGACCCACAGATATTTCCACTTCGCTTGTCATGGTTAGATGGGTGAGTTGAGGAGGATAGAGATTTTACGGGAAAGAAGGACAGGGAAGATGTAGAGGTCATGTTGGGGGGGAAGTCAAGTCTGGGTCAGTTGAAGGACTGAGAAAAAAAATAAATAAAAGGTGGTGGACAGGAGAGGTGGGATATATAAGGGACGGGAGGTAAAGAAAGCTCCTGGGATCTGCCTTGTTCTGGCAGGCTAATTGAAGCTCTGTGTGGCAGCGGACTCAGAGCTGTCAGTCCAATGAAGAGGCCATTTGCTGCATTTTGCAGGCTGTGTACTGAATCCTGATGATGTTAACATAAGCCCCGGCCACTGAACCCCCCCCCCCCCTGCCTGCACAGGGGTACACCGCTCACATCCCACTCCCCTCTCACCACAGATTATATGTAACAGGGTCAGAAGCATTCTGAACATGAGCACAGAACACAACACGTGAATATGAATTATTTCATTTGAGGGGTTTTGTACATTTGGTGGGCAATCTACGCAAGATAATGTGATATTAGACTCGGCAAGAAGTGTTTTCACTTGTACAGGTTTTCCCTTGTTGGATTAGAAGAGATTACGTCTTTGAGCAAAGCACATAGCTGCAAGCATCCAGTGAATTTATTATCGTGAATTAATGTAGTCAGTAATGAAAATGTTTATCTAAAAACTGAACTGAGCATAATTTTTTTTTCTATCCTATTCTGTAGCTTTCAATATTTATACACACAAAGATGTGTTATCCTCCAACAGCGCTGTACCAAACGGATTTATTTAAGTTTGGTTTTGGCTAATTTTGAGATAAACCTAAAACATAAATAATTACTTGTATTACTTCAAGAAGTTACATATTACATATCATGTATTTGAGATCATTTATATTAAGCATACATTTTTTTACCTGAAGATTAAGATCAGTATATGGACATTGAACATTAAATACTGCTTACATCATTGCTGGCTCTTCCTCCTCACGCCCACGTTAATCATTCAATCTCAGTCAGATCTTTTTCCATCAATGATCCATGATGTCTGTGCCAGTCTTTACTGCTAATGAGGAGTTATTGATCCGCAACTATTAAAGGTCTCACATGCATTTGCATTCAGCAAACACAAGTTAAACTTTAATTGTAAAGCGGTTGCATAAAAGGAGCTCAGTAAATATAAAGGCTATACCAGTATGAATGTAAAAAGCATCTGATCACTTAAAATTTTCAGGGGCATGTGACTTAATAGCTAAAATATGATTCCTTTAAATGTATCTACTTATTTATGCATTTATCATTCAGTTTTTAGTTTTTAAAAAAAAAAAAAAGCTCAGAGGGAGCCACAGGTGCTGCGCAGCACGTCACTTAGAAATCATTAGTCAGTCAGCGTCAATCTGTTTTTCCACACTAAGACAGAATTCATCTGGGAGCTGGTATTCACTGAGCAGGAGCCTCCCCTTTGATTACATTGATTGTTACATGCTGCTTCTTGGCATAAACATTAGGTTTGATTTTTAACCCTAAAATACAGAAGGTAGGATTTGGTAATGTCACATGTAGATTTGTGTGAGGTTTTTTTTTTTTTTTTGTTCTGCGCTCTGCTGAATTTGAAACAGGATATTACTGAGTTTTGTTCACAAAAGGAATCTCATTGGCCTGAAATGTTGCTAAGGCTTGTGTTGTGGTTACAGGTTGATTGTACTAAGTTGATGACTGAGCTCCAAATTTCACTTCTACCATCGGTTATGTGCACATTCGTGGGTTGAGATCTCTTTTTGACTGATGAAGGCCTTGAAAAAGACAAGCCCTGCAGCTGGTATGAAGGTAGGCTGTTTGACAGTGCGGAGGTATTTGTGTTGGAGAAGAGCCTGTAGGAAGATAATAGCTAACAACATTATTTCATGCCATTTCTTTGAAATGGTGCTACCTAGCAACCACAATCATTTACAGCATACATTGTCCATGCAACGTTCATACTTGAGGCACTTTAGGGGCTGTTGACTAAAAGCTCTCTGTTATAGAGTGGGAACTGTATGCATAGTGATGTGACCGCCTTTATATTTAAGAGTTGAAGAGGTGTTGCAATCTGCACACAAGCACAGCGAGTATTAAGAGGTTAGAATCACACTGTTTTTTGGATAAAAGCTATTATTTTTGTGGAAACAGAAGAGGAGAGGCTGTTACTTTGTAGTTATGTTCCTTTGTTTTCTGATATGTATTTAAAAGTGACAAAAAGGGTTTTTCTTCTTAAGCATCAGAAAGATGGATACGGCCTCCCGTCCCATGATGCCCTGGCACAGATCCTACCAGATTACCTTTTTACGGGAGTGAAGGCCGATCTTCAGAGTGTTGCTCAGGAGGAACCAGCTGAGAGGGCCGAAGCTTCACAGGCCAACAAACGAAACATAAACCACACATATCAAGTACATCACCCACACAAACGGTAAGGTATACCTACAGTACATGTGAGAACGCTGACTGAGTTCAATGTGATAAGAATTTCATTTTATTTATCGAATGTGTTATCGTTTTAGACCCCCTCTGCGTGACTTTGAGGATGATCCCCGCATGGCAGAGATCACCGACCTTCAAACTAAGGTGACTGGACACGGTCGATACGTAAACTCTTGAATCAATCAGTGAGGCTACCTCCACTGTCGTGTTTAGTTAGTGAAGAGTGACATGGGAAGGGAAGTAAAAACGGGACATTCTGCAGAAGCAGAGGCCGAGTTAGGAGACGAAATGTGGTAGAATAGATTAACATTTATCAGACTGATTACACTCGAGGATTGAGTTGATGAGGTTTAAACTGGTTTAAACTTGTGATGTTATTGTGTGTATCTAGGTTTTCTTCATAATTTCATTTAGAACGTGTATATAGTAATATAATCTCAGACGATCCACAGATATATGCAATTCATTTAAACGTTTATCCATGAAGATTTTATGTTAATCACATCCTTTAAAAAGTTTTAAAATGAACCTTGCCTCTGCACAGGACCACGTGTATACTACTTGGCTTTACATTTACCTGCAATGCTTGAATAAGAAAAAGATGATTTGTCTAAAACTCGATACTGAATTTGGTTAAAAATGATCTCGAACAGGTCTGAAAAAGCTTTCAGTTTTTGTTGTTGTTTTTTGGTTATTTTGTTTTGTTTTTTTCCTTTCTTTTTCTTTTTTTTCAGATTTTAGATAAAGATTGATTAGGTTTAGGTTTAGATTGATTGGTAAAAGTTAAGAAAAGATTCTGGTTTTGTTTAAAATAGACCCACAAGATAAACTGCATGTTAGAAAAGAGTAGGCCTATACAATGCCTGAGTGTAAAAAGCTATGGCTACACGAGTGTAAATAGCGTCTGTGTTAAATTTAAGTGGCAACACCCTGTTAATTCATGTAGATTTTGATATGGCGGAAAACAGAAGCGGGTATTAATTAGTTGATTTTCATAGTGGCAGAGCATACAGTGGCTTAGAAAAAGAAGCACATCTTCACATACAGTCCAGCTGCCTTCTGTCTGTGATACAAATGCTCTAAATTGACAGTATGTATGACAGCGAGGAACTTAAATGTCTTCAAATCATAGAAAGATTGGAGGGACCCCTCTGTATTAACAGGCAGAGGCAGAGACTCTCTCTTTATTTGACACATATGAAAGGACTTTCCAGACTCGTCATGGTGAGCCGTCCTCGGCCCCCCAGCGGAGACACCATCTCATCTACAGTCATGATTGTCACCTCGTCCCTGCCCTTTCAATTAGATGCTCAATTTCACCCCTCTGTCCCAAGGGAGTCACAACCACACCATTCGAGATTGGAATCCCCTAATCATCGCCCTCCTCTTACATGCAGCTGGACCCTGCTCTCAGCCTCCATTGAATTCTGTCTATTCAACTTGACAGACACATGTGACAACGCAGAGAACAATGAGCGCATACAAGCTGCTAGACAACACACACGTGCCTTACACAGAAAAATGCCTTAACAACAGAGCTCTGCAACACCTAGCTGTAATTGCTTTCCATGAAGTCAGTATGTATTTGCATGAGAAATCTTTGTTCTTTTTTAAAGGAAAAATGGGCAACAAGATTGTGAAAAGACAAAGCAAAATATAAATATATAAATAATGTGAAATATTTAGTATTCAGTGTTGTTTTTTGAGTCAGTCTTGCTGTAATGCTTTCATGAATTTGACATGACTTTTTCTGCTTTTCACGTGAGGATGCTCTATGAATGCACGACCAGGATTTGGCTAAAATTCCAGGTTAAGCTCCAATGGTGAAAGACCCTTTCGGGATAGGGAATCATTTTCCCTTCGGATTTGAGGAGCCAGAGTCATGAATACATTGTACCGTAACCTTAGGCAATGCATAACAGGAATCACAGTTTATGGCAAAATATAACTGGTTTTCACTTATGTCCCATTAGTCATTTCTCATGTTATGTATTTATCTGAAACCAAGAGAAATCAATTATTCAGTGAGACACAGTGGCTGGAGAAATAACTGAACATGCAATATGTATTTGGTTGTGGATGTTTTTGAATTCTGTCCCTGTTGAGCTCATTCAGAAACAGTGCTGAGGAGACATCTAGTGGTGATCGCACTGAATCATTCTGCATCAAATCCATCCCACCAGGCTGGGTCCTGTTTTTTTATAGTTTAGAATTTATAGAAAAATAGTGGTATTTTCTTTTTCTTTCTATTTTTTTTTTGTCCCATTGCATTTTAGGGATTAGTTTTTGCACATTCTTTATGAAATCTGCCATGTTATACAACTATGTATAGTATTGTTCCTGTTTGAATGTATTTTGTGGATGCTATTGCACCTGAACAGGTACTACAGCTGAAAATTTGCCCATTGGCTAAACTGGCACATTTATACAAATGCCTGTAATTTAAACTGTATAAAATAACATCTAGATGTTAATCTTTACTGCACTGATGAAAAACCAACAAAGGGATTAGTATTAAAAGCAAATAAAAGGAATAAATTACTATTCTGAACAAATTCTAACAGATATCCCACTTTAGGCAAATATTGTGAGATTGACAGTCGGCATCTCTACATCAGGAGGTGAAAAACTATCGTTCAGCCATGAGCAGGATGGCAGAAGACATCATAGCCCTGAGGACGCAGGTAGTTGCACTGGAGGCAGAAAACAGCCAGCTCCGCAGTGATCTGTCCCTGCACCAGGACCTTGGACGAAATCTGCTGGATGACACAGACATCGATGTCATGACCAAGGCTGAGATTGCTGATCGTATAGGTAACCCGCAGCAACGCTACGGTTATAAGTACATTTCAACCTCTCACTAGCAGCCAAAAACACATAAAAACAACAACTCGAGCAGACAGAGTCCAGGAGTTATATGTGGTGATTAATTCATGTTAGAAAGTTTAGTGCTCAGCCTGCCAGCTTGAACCTTCATTTCACTGGCAGGGGATGTGGAAGGTAGCTCACTTTGTGTTTGTTAATCCCTGTGAGTGTCTATTCCCAAGCAGACTGTGCCATTTTGTGATAAGGCAGCTCATTTAGGCCATGGACCCTGATAAGCTCTGTGGGTAGTGCATCCCTTATCTACTGAAGGACAGTTTCTGACCCTCAGTAAAAGAATGTTCCTGAAGGTCTCGCTGTGCATTTAAGTCACATTAAAATGAAAATCCATTCTTATACAAGTTTTATTGATGGGAAGTTTGATCATTCATTTTCACATGTATAGGTGTCACAACTCATAGGTTGATTAACCTTCTAAATCCTCCCAAAGGTTCACACGAATGGAACAAA
>JAPQRN010000022.1:12008858-12019901 GCA_037367275.1 Coranthus polyacanthus
TTTGAGGGCTTTTCTACTAGTGTATGTGAAAGTTCAATCTTGGTCTTGGCTACAGCAGGTCAAAGTGAGTGACATCCGTATTCAAAGTAGAACGCTTCTGGGCTCAGTGGAAATTGCTCTGGTGAGGAGGTTGAAATCTGCGGCAGTGGCCATACTCCTTCAACTGTATGTACGCCTATGCCAAACTGGATCAACAGTAGTAGTAGGGAATTCAAACGCAGGGCAGTGTATCTTCCACAGCTGAGCGTATACACGACTTCCATGTCAGGTACAAACACGACTTCACACTGTGGCAGTGAGGTGCAGTCAGGTGCTTAAAAACATGCAGTCACATGACTTAAAGTGAACCATGAAAATGAAGTAAATAGTTCATCCTTTTATAGTTTTTTTTTTTAATGTATCCTTTTAACACTAATACATTCATGATTATTAGCATACTAAAGTTTCATAAGCAGCCATTTGCCCAAATCTACTGCGCTATTTGTTTTATTATTATACAGTTATAGCAAATTTGTCCTATAAAATATAACAAACGTTTTTACAAAATCAAAACACATGTAAAGAAATATTGCCACTATCGGTAGACTTTTAATTTGTATTTTTTTTTTTATTGACTGGTTTCTTTTTTTCATCTTTATAACTTTTGCTCTGAGTGTAAATCTGGCTTTTTATGACAAGTTGTGTATTTTAAAAATGATCTTGAAACATATCGATGTAAAAAAAAAACAAAAAAAAAACATATGCCATTTAAATACAAAATTTTTGCCCAGTTTCTTGTGGAGCCCATTTGATCTGACGTAAGGCCGTCGTCAGTTGGTGACGCTGCGTCTCTTTGTTGGCTTAGCAGCGGCGACGTTTTGTTGTTATTTTCGCTGCAGCTGAAAAACAGGCTTGGATCATTTTGGTGTTCGTATTGTTCCGCAATCAACATTTCAAACGTTGTAGACATTTAGGTGTGCTTGTCACAAGCTGATAATCACCCTAGGAATGGACTCAGACGAGGGTTATAACTATGAATACGACGACGAAGAGGAGGAATGTAGCGAGGACAGCGTCGAAGAGGAGCCCGAGGACGACACCCTGGACCTCGGAGAGGTGGAGTTGGTCGATCCCGTGGTGGCCGGTGGGGAGCGAGATGAGTGCGGCGAGACTGGTGGTGGTGGCCACGGTCCTGGCGAAGAAGAGGAGGAGGACTACCGTTTTGAGGTTTTGACTGCCGAACAGATCCTCCAGCATATGGTTGAGTGTATCCGGGAGGTCAACGAGGTCATCCAGGTAGGTATTTTGGTATGTCATCGTCAGGAAACACCGCGGTCCAGGCTTAGGTGAAGCGTAAAAAGGCCATAGACGTTAGCTTAGCAATTAGCGTTAGCTCTGCAGGAATAGTTTACTTGCTGGAAGTTGACAGTTTCACAACTGCAATGAAATTATTAGTACATCAAATATCATTACACTCTCTAAATTAGAACTCTTTTGTACACGAGGTTGTTCAACTGAAAACACAATAAACACTAAATTTGTGCGATAAAGTAACAATTTCCACACTGATTTTTCCAGGAAGTAGTCTAATCCCTATTGAAAGTTGGCAGTTCCGTTTGCTAACGTTAAGCTAATGTTAGCTTGCAAGTTAGCCAGTTTGCTAACTAGCAAACCGTAACCGTTAACCTAGCACCTTATTGGAAAAGAATAGCGTCTTTCGCTTTACAAGTAATTGTATATCTGCTAAATTACATTAGACGACAGTTAGGGCGTTTAACCAAGAAATTAACACTATATCGTAATGTTGTAGAGATTGTAAGATAACATTAACGACAACGTTATTTGAATTTTGGCCGAAAGGCTTGGTCATCGAGTTAGTTAGCAAGGTGGTTATCATGCTAGGTTATCTACAGTAATGTTAAAGAGATATTTATATCATGGCTTAAAAATGTTTGGATTGATCAAACGATAATGTTACAATCTGACTGCAGCTATACATTTCAGTGGAAACTCGGTGGATCCCTTCAGCTGAACTTGGGCCTCCATTTCCTTTCACTTAGCTTTACTTGGCCACAGAATAAATTGGAAAGTGATCTTGATTTCCGTGTCACCGTTTACTTTTTAAATTATGAAAGCGTTGACCTACATTGATGTACAAGCACGTTCTTTTGACTGTAATCATTTTACTATAATCAAGCCCACCAACTACATTACTTAAAATATCAGTAACGTTAGTTATGGTATAGTAGAGCAGCAAGACAGTTGTTTCTAAAGCACAAATGAAGTACCACCGTGATTGTTCTAAAAATAGTATTTAGGTCCAGTTGCTTAATTTTCAAGTTTTTGAAAGACTACAAATAACTTGTTTGTTGCATAGCTGCTTTCTGATTAAGATGTATTTCATTTGGAATCTGTACAAAGAATGGGAGGGAACTGTACTTCAATCTACTTTTCTTGTAAATTCCACTCGTGACTATGCATGCTCATGTTAAGAGTGACTGGCTTTGCCTGGCCTCCGAAGACACTCCACGGGTAAAGTTTCCCCAGGCCATTTTTTCCATCTGTAGGGACTATATAGACTGTCAAAGATTGTAATATAATAGGCAAAACATGCACAGACATTGTTCATCGCCTATACGGAAAATGTGGGTTTAAATTTTGCCCACCTCCATTATATTATATTCACTGTGGCCATCATTTCTGAAATGACGAGTAAGAACACATGCTTAAAACAGGTTGAACATCAAGTGATCATTTTAATCTTCATGCAAATGACATCATTAGTTTCATCAGGGAGAGCATAATAATACACCGGCAACTTACATTATTGGTGCATTGACACCAATGTCACAATTTGTTCTCTTCTTTATATTCTCATTTTATTGTACTTATTGGCATATATTTGGGGTAGGGAGCATTTTATGCTTGTATTAGACAGTGACAGGAGAAAGGGAAGATGGCACCAGCAACTACAAAGGTCCCTGACCTGATTTAAACCTGGGACATTGCAATTAGTTGCTAAGTGTTTTTAACTGGCACCTCATTGCAAGTATTTTTTGCCAAATAACTTCTCCTACCAGTTTAAGCATTTGATTGATAGCTCACATATGCACGCACACTCAAATTAATCTGAAAATACATACAAGGAATTCTCACCGTTTTTGATCTCTGTACATTAGGCAGTCCTGTATTTCAGCAGTTCTGGTGGCTCTTGGAAGCCAAAAACCGTATTGAGATGTTTTGCATTAATTTTTATTAAAAAATTAGAACCAATTATTATTGGACAGTAGAGAATAAATCTGAACAGTAGACTGGATTTACTGAGTACAATTTTCAGTTAGTGACTTCAGTAATCTGCTAGTGTAGTGGTGTCATGCTGTCTCGGACAGTGCTCTTTTTTGGAGCAAACCTATAATGTAAACGTAGAATCCATGATGCAAATAAATATGCAAAATCACATGACAGTTTGCACAGGCAAAACTTAGATTAGGCCTGAAATAAGCTTGATGTGAAATAAATATGATGGATATATACAGTTAAATATTTTTTCTCTAAATATTGGCCTCTATGTGCCAGATGTAAATAAGTTAGGCAGACAATAAACTGTGAACCCAGTTTAAATTCAGGTTGACTCGCCTACTAAAATGAAGCATCACATTTAATTTGGATCAGTGCAGTTGGTACAAATTGGCAAGTTAGAAATTGTACACCATTGCCTTCAACCGTCTTAAGCTGTGTTTACATGGACACTAATATTCCACTAATTACCAGAATAAAAGTATAACCAAGTCAATCAGAAGAGACTGGCCCAATTAGAAGGAATCTTCTATCAGTTTGAGGAGAATGGTGTAAACTCTATGATAATCCGTTCAATAGCGAAATAACCACAAAAAAACATTTAATGCAATTCTTTCTCTATTATTTGAGGAAACTAGTTCTTGGGAATCAGAAGGAACAGCAACATGCCATTAGCAAACCAAAACTGGTTTATTGTTGACACAACTTTTTTTTGGGAGACCTTAAAATATTTAAGGAGAGCTGAATGCCTCAATGGTCGAAATATTAGTTAAAAACAAGTGTTTAACAAGTGTTGGAAACACTGAACAAAGCTGTAGAAGATGGGGAAAATATCTTAGCAGATTACACTTCACAACGGGTGGAAACATTTTACATACATTACATTACATTTAAATGCTTTGGGGCATGTAAACACGCATCAGACCACTTTATTTAGGATCCATGTAAACAGTTAAATTGGAATCTCTAATCAGAATGACTTGCAACTATTTTGACCATCAGTTAACTGCTTCAGTGATTTTTTTTTTTTTTTTTTGGTTTTAAACTGAAATGATAAACATTTGCTGTGACAATTTGCCAGTTCTTCCTTGGTTTGTCTTGAGGGCCATTCAAACATCTTTATGCTTTGGACTTTTGGTGAAGGAAGTCCTCTGATTCATCAAAATAATTGAAAGTAATCAGCTGATTAGTTGATTATTTCACTTGAATGTACAGCCTATGTAGTTGCCTGTAAAAACCATAACTTTGAATTGAAATATGGAAATCCCTCTACATTATAAAGCTGACCAATTGAAGATCCCTGCTGCAAATAATTCTTTTTGAGAATAATTTATGTGCTGTATTTTTTGTGAATGTTGGAGAGTAGTAATTTATCAGGTTATATTATTAACGTGAGCTTTTATGTTCACAAAGGCAATTTCAGCTTGTAATATGAGTAGAATGCACTTATCCAGTCAAAAATTACTCTTAATACTTTTCAAGCATTTAGATTTTAATTTGACAGTAGTTAAATCTAAGTTTTGACCAAACATTCCTTGTTCCTATAGAATCCTGCAACAATAACGCGGATCCTTCTCAGTCATTTCAACTGGGATAAAGAAAAGCTTATGGAAAGGTGAGAATAGTACATTCTTTATACACCATCCTTATACTTGCCAATTCACGTGTATTTTGGTTTTGTTAGAATGATAAAGTAGAGAGTGGGGGTTTTCTGTCTCAATTTCCACAGGTACTTTGATGGTAATCTGGACAAGCTTTTCTCTGAGTGTCATGTCATAAACCCTAGTAAGAAACCACGGATCCGTCCTCCAATCAACACACGATCATCGGCACAGGACATGCCATGTCAGATCTGCTATCTGAACTTCCCCAACTCTGTGAGTTCCTTGGCTGATACAGCAGCAGGTTGCATCTGAATGTGTGCTAAGGTCCAACTTGTTTTTCTTCAATATGGATTTAAAAAGGAAAAGTAAACAGCGAAGTGTTAGCATTTAAGGAAGGGTTATCAGTATATCAATGTAAAGAACGAGGGAAAACCATTTTAGAATTGTTATGAAAGGTCTAGGTCATTCTCACAAATATTTTAGCAACAGCTGTTTAGTAGCTCTACCATTTTAACAGAGAATGGAAAATTGCTGTCCAACAAATTGTAGCATTTAGATCCTTTATTTACTGTGGCCTTTCTCTACCAAAAACTAGTTACTGCTGCATATTTTACAAGTGGAAAAAATTTCAAATAAGCACTAGATTTAGGAGGATGATTGGGGCATGGTGCAGTGTTGCCAAAACAGCAGGAGGGCCCATCACAAAGTCCTGAAGACTGATACCTTGATGTCAGAGCATGCCTTCTTACATTGTTTTAGACTAGGTTGGTCTCTCACAGCTGTTGTGCTTTCCAAGTGACATTGGTACTTTCTGTAAACATTTAGTGCTCCTCGTGTTACTGGGAATGGTCCAATGAAATTAACATACCATTAGTAAAAAGCCACATCTACCCAATAGCTTTAGCAGACAAAGAAACTGACTGGTGTTTCAATGGTCATGTTTAACTTCTGAATACACTAGGTCACTGCCTCAGACATGTGGCAGCTGATGTATGGGTTAAATGTAGTCCACATTTATGAGTTGAGAATGAGATTCTGTGACATTTTGCATAGTTGCATGAATGCATATCTATCTCTGTAGAAATGCAAGTGCTGTGGTTTAGGTCTATTTATTTCCGTTGGAAAATTATTGTGATTCCTCTTAACAGCATAGTGTATGTGGCAGAAAACATTTCTGTGCAGTAAATATTTTATCATTCCACAACAATGAAACACATTTGATTTTTTTTTTTTTACATCAATTAAAGATAAAACAGACGTCTGCAAATAAATCTGAATATAAACAAAGCTGTGTAGAAGAGACTATGGTCACATCATTTTGATAAAAGGATTAATGCAGATCATCTGGGTGATTTTGTATTTCTGGTATGATATCAAGTTTCCTGAGTCATAAAGAAAGCGGCATAATTCACGTGCTATTGGTAAGTTGGAATGTCTTGTTTGTTGTTTTCAAGAACCAATCGGATGTTTCTGCGTAACAGTATTTCACAGGTCTGGAGTGTGGACACAAGTTCTGCATGCAGTGTTGGGGAGATTACCTGACCACCAAAATCATAGAAGAAGGAATGGGACAGGTACCCACTAATATGTGTTTAGAACATGAGTCACTTATCATATTTAGTCTACTGATATGTGTAGGACTAAGGATTTGGCTTTGTGTTGTCTTTTCAGACCATTTCTTGCCCTGCTCATAGTTGTGACATTTTGGTTGATGACAATACAGTCATGTAAGTATCTTTATGTGTTTATTGGTTAGCAATAATTTGCATCATTAGGTTTGATTAATGCAAATGGGCAGGACATTTATTCATAAAATTATTCATTGTGTTTCTTTGTTTCATTTGACAGACCTAGTTCGATTTGATACGCACCCAAACTATTTAAAACATTTGATTATGATTATTAACGCACCCCAAATCAGAAAATGCTTGGAGAGAATTACGACTCAAAACAGTGATTAGTAAATTATCTATATATTATTTGACGTTTTACATTGTGAAATATGTTTTAATTTAAAATAAACACTTTACAACATTTCAATTTTGATTCTTGCGACACATTCCAAAAAAAGTTGGGACAGTAAAGCATTTACCACTTTGTAGCATTGCCATTTCTTTTCACAATGCTTAAAAGACATTTAAGGATGTAAGACACCACATCATTACGTGTTACAGGTGTAATTTTAAACCATTTCTCCTGCAAACAAGTCTTACAGTGTGCAACAGAACAGGGTCTCCGTTGTCGCATTTTGTGTTTCATGATGTGCCACACATTCTCTAAATGGGGACTGCAGGCAGGTCAGTCCAGCACCTGCACCCTCTTCTTCCTCAGCCATACCTTTGTAAGTTGTCGTCTTGAAGGCAGCATGTGTTGCTTCAAAATTACAGTGTACTTTTCAGTATTAGTGGTGCATCACAGAAGTGCAAAGGCCTTTGCCAAGGGCTCTGACACAACCCCAGACCATGACAGACCCTGGCTTCTGGACTTGTTGCTGGTTACAGAATGGGGGATTTGGATATTTCACCTTCTATGATACAGAACATAATTAAATGATTCAAGGAATCTGAATGTATTTCAGTGTGAGCAAGGGCGGGCAAGTGCGCAAGCCTAAGCTGAACACCCTTGATCCCCGATCCCTCATACGGTAAACACCTGACCATAGTTCACTGAGCAGTGGTCCATCCTAGATGTCTCAGAAAAGGTGACAGCACTGGATAGAGTTATCTTGAAGTGGTATTTGTATTTGAATAACGGCTTTTGATGCAGCCCTGTATGAGGGATTGGAGATCAAGGTTGTTCATCTTAGGCTTGTGCCCTTGTCTGTCTTGAAATACTTTCAGATTCCTTGAATCACTTAATTCTGTTCTGCACTGTAGAGGATGAAATATCCCTTCCTATCTTTCTTTGAGGAACACTGTTTTTAAACATTTTAATCATTTTCTTACACATTTGTTGACAAAGTGGTGATCCTCAGCTACTGAAGGACTCAATGTTTCCTGGATGCTGCTTTTGTACCAAATCATTATTAGAATCACCTGTTTCAAATCACATTGCTATTTAATTGCTTTAACTTATTACTAGCCCTAAATTGCCCCCATCATAATTTTTTTGGGAATGTGTTGCAGGCCTGAATGACAGGAATGGATATTTATTTACAAATGAAATGAAGTTGATCAGACAAAATGTAAAATATCTTGTGGTCATACTGTCTACAATGAAATATAAGTCAAAGTACATTTTAATATGAATACATTCTTTTTTAATTTGCATTGATTTAGGTTTGTATATTACAGGACATAATTTTTCACAATATTGAAAAGTAAAACAAAAAACTGAAAATACAGTTAGAATGTTGATAAATGTTGTAGTTCAGTGTTACATTTCAATAGTAATGTAAAATCAGACATGTTTTATTTTTAACTGAAATTAAAAGTAATATGAACTATAAATTAATTTGGCCATTAAATGTGTGGTACTGATTCACTACTTTACATTGGTGATATTCAACTTGTAGTGGAAAGAAACTAACCTCCATGCTGAAAGCATGGTCACTAATCTCCTGAGCTGACAGTAATTGTCTTAACCTACTTGCAGATCTCAGTAGCTAGCAAGAGGCCTAATAGTTTTTTCACTGATCTGTTTAGGGTGCATATTTGCCTCATTTAATGTAAAGCCTAGTTCAGACCAAAGGTTCGTGACGAGAGTGGTTTAGAATGTGGCAGCAGATTGAACTGACTTGTCTCAACTCAAGTCAGACCGGCTAATGCATCGCCTGCAGTTCAGCTTGTCAAATCGCTAGAGGCTGGTTTTACAATGTTGAGCTTTATAGTGTTTGTTTTTCTCAGTATTAATGGGCTATAGCTCACCTGTTACTATGAAGTGCAGCATTATTATCAACTCTTTCTCCTTTAAATCCTGTCTCAATAGTCAGTTTTTTCTCTGCTTTTTAGAGGTGACACCAACTCCTAAACAACACAACAGCTCCAGGAACAGACTAGATAAATTCTCGATCTTCTTGTTTTTTTTAAATGTTTTTGCCATTTCATCAGTCCTAGAAATGCATTAAGTACAGAGAGTCGCTACAATGGAAAAACTGTTTGCTCGTCTTGTTGCATTACTTTGAAATGGCACAGTTTCAGAACATCACAGACTGGACCAAGTAGTTTGAAGTTTTCAGCTTGTGTCGTTGCGAATCTTTGGTCTGAACTGGTTTTAATATGGCATATAGTACTGCTACCAAATGCAAATATCAAATATTGTCATTGTAATGTGTACAAACAATTTTAGCCAATTCAAGAAAATGTGAATGTATGTTACAAAATGTGTCTCTTGCAGTTACGCACTGAACATGTAAAAAGGAAGCTGTTAAAAAGCTCACCATTTCAAATGAAAGATGATAAATAATGTTTTATTTTTTCCTATAGGCGCCTCATAACAGATTCAAAAGTGAAGTTGAAGTACCAGCATTTAATTACAAATAGTTTTGTAGAGGTAAGCTTTGATTTAATTATGTGTTGACTTGGAAATAAAACCGTGATTTCATTATGTTGAGTTGCTAGGTTGTCCTGTATGCACTACTTGGGAAAGCAGGGATCCTTTTTCGATGTAAGCGTGCATGAAACCTATTGTTCAATCTTTCTCCTATCACTCCTTTTTAAGTGCAATCGACTGTTAAAGTGGTGCCCTGCACCAGATTGCCATCATGTTGTCAAAGTTCAGTACCCAGATGCCAAGCCAGTGAGGTGCAAGTGTGGCCGTCAGTTCTGGTAAGAGAACTTCTTTGGAAAGGCTCATTAGACTGTTCTCAGAAGTTTAATAATATAAAAAAATATGTGAATTTTAACATGTTATGCCTGCTATTGTTACAGCTTCAACTGTGGAGAGAACTGGCATGATCCTGTTAAGTGTAAGGTACGCCACTGGGGAATTACTTTATCACTTTACATCAGTATTCATCTACTCCTCCAGCATCTTGACTGAAATGCTGCTGAGATTGGTGCTTATTGTCAGTATCCTTATTTCATACTGTATTTTTTTTGTAGTGGCTGAGAAAATGGATCAAGAAATGCGATGATGACAGTGAAACTTCCAACTGGATTGCAGCAAATACTAAGGTATGAATTTTCCAACTTGCCTCGTTTTTAAAAATGAAATATTATGCTTTATAATGTGTCCTTAAATCTAAACATGTATAGATGTGTTTTTTTATTTTTTGTGTTTATTTGCTTCAATCAGCATTTAGGTTTTAATGCCATAGCTTTAATTTGATACGTTCTGTTATTCAAATGTCTTGAGCAGTGAGTGCAAATGAAATTCTTATTCTCTTCCTCTTTACAGGAGTGTCCAAAATGCCATGTGACCATTGAAAAAGATGGTGGGTGCAATCACATGGTTTGTCGGAACCAGAATTGCAAAGCTGAGTTCTGCTGGGTCTGTCTGGGTCCATGGGAACCCCATGGCTCAGCCTGGTAAGAACTAAGATCTTAATATGTCTAAATATATTTGTATATGAAGTTAAAATATTAACTGGCAAAAATTAGCATTATACTATATACAGTATACTTATTTATTGATGGTTCGGCTTTGGCTGTGATGCCTTAGGTACAACTGCAATCGCTACAATGAAGATGATGCCAAGGCAGCCAGAGATGCCCAGGAGGTAATAACTCATACCCAAGTTGGTTTTTGTTTTGAACATTTGCATGCTCTCTTAATTAGTTAGATATGTCACATAAAATGCATATTTGTCCCGTTTTAGTCTTACTCAAAATGGCATGGGTTTGAGTTAAGATTACTTTTTTCAGAGCTCACTTTTCATCCATAGTTATAACATGTTACTGGCATTTGTAATCAGTTATTAGTACTGATTACTATTACTATTATTACAATTAGTTACATATAAAAATCTGGACTAAACAAAAATTTGTTAAAATAACAGTTGCAATAAAAACAGTTGTAATACCTGCAACAAATATATGAACATGATATTTTATAGACGTACTCGCTCCTACTAAAATTGACAGTTGCTACTTTAACCCCTCTGGCATCCATATTACAGTATACTCCATTACATTTACCTGGACACAGTAGACTCATTCACATGTTCTGTTCACAACTCAAGTGCCATAAGGTTGCAGGTGCATAATGTTCTGTTTTCTGAAAG
>JAPQRN010000022.1:12021667-12041433 GCA_037367275.1 Coranthus polyacanthus
ATAAATATGTCTATATAAGAATGAGGCGTATGATTAATGAGACACAAATATTCCCATAGAAGGAAAGAAAAGAATGTGTTGAACCAATTATTTGTGATATACTATGACAAGGTCAAGATGTGACACTTCAGGGAGGTCTATATGGGTTCAACCTGAGTTCAAGGGAGGTCTAAGACAGCTACGGTAGAGCTCAGAGATAATCTCATGGAACAGTTTACTATGCACAAGCAAAGCAGCAAGTACAGTATCCTAATTCACAGTGAAATAGCACATGCCAATTTTTTGTGATTTTAATTTTCCTCCATAATCAACCCCGTTCGCCACTGTTACGACTGTGTTTTCTCACTGTCCTGTGTATCTGCAGATACTGTGAGAGCAGGCGAAGAGTGCTGCTACAGCATGTGCATGAAGGCTATGAGAAGGACCTGTGGGAGTACATTGAGGATTGAGGACACGTCCCAATGCAACGGACTCTTGAGTATCTTGACAAACTAGAGCGCTGATGCAATTAACAGGGCAGCACGGGCCTTCTGCCGCCTCTCCTTTGGCAAACCAACCACTTTTGCATCATTTTTCCTGGATTTGTTTAACAAAATCTTCAAAGTAAATTATATTTAAATGAAAAGGTAGAGTAATAAAATGAAAGTGTACTACAGTATTGTTAGCAACAGAGTGGAGTCTTGAGAAAGCAGAAAATCCATCTTAAACAGATACATCCTTTTGGCTTGTATTGTAACACCTCCCCTGAATGATCTTATTTTCTTCTGTTTTTTGCTTGTGAATCTTTTCTGTTTTGATTTTGACTTTTGTTTTCCCATTAGTGTGAAAATGTTTTCAACACAGCTTTAATTGTCCTGGCCATGTCTGCAATGTGTGGTGAGATCCTTGTCTGGGTGGCTGAATGTTGATAGGTTGATTGCAAAGGGGCAAAGACATTTCAGGGGGGAGAAGAAGAAAAACATCAAAAGAACAAAATAGTCTGTATTTTTCAATTTGTAAATAGTCCATATGCATGGAAGTTAAAGAGCAAGAGTGGCACGTGTTTGCATAATTTTGAAATTTTGAAATATTTATTCTTTACCAATATTCAGAAGGTGTACTTTTGCCTTGTAGGTTGAGTCTGTCCACCCCCTCCATAGAGTGAGGGAAATTGGAGGTCTTTGGCAATAAGGCATTCGCCCTATCATCCTCAGTCTCTTCAGAGCAGTGCACAAGTTCCACCTTATCAGTAACTCCAAATGGGGGCTGATAGAAAGAATTTCTCCTAGTTGCCAAGTGATCAGATAAAAGACTCAGTGAAAGTGCACGGTCGAGTTAAAAAAACTAACAGCAGAAAGCATTTTACAATTCAAAGGAAAGGTAGAATGCACCGGCTCCATCTCCCTCTATTCTAACCTTTTGCTGTACCCTCTTAGTTGTTTTTAGAGGTGTTTAACATTTAAGAATATTACTAATTATTTGCAAGAGCCAAACTGAGTGACATTCACTCTTTTTTTTCTTTCTTTTTTTCCTCTCGTTCCCGACGTGGCTTGAGGTAGCCCTCTTAAAGCTCAGCTTGCACCTTGGGGAGTGAATGAGGGTAATAGAATGTACTGACAGCACAGCTTTGTAGTGCTGCTAATTGGACTGGATCACTGTCAGACAGTCAGGCATTGGCATCACTCTTGCAGGGAGTATTTGTATGGCACAGGGCTGACAGTGGCCATGCCTCTTTATAGAGATCTCTTGCCTTGCAGTGAGACTGAAAATTGCTTTAAATCGAGCTACACAGATGGACTAGCGAGATCCTTCTACAGATGAGGAATATAGGGCAAACTTCTAAAGGTTGTAGGACTGTTTTATAACGCCGTTATGCTTTTGCATTAAAGACTGTATTTTTCACACGTGTTGAGGATTTGACATTGAAATGACATTGAAATGTCAGTGCCCCTCCAGGTTTTGCATTGTTCTATGTGGTGGTTGCTCTGGTTGTCAAGCTCTCTGCTTGTAAATGGCCGTACATGTCTCCAATATGGCAGTCATCTCAGGATTGACTGGAGGGACATGAATATAATGGCACTAAAGCAAGTCAGAATTTGACACCGAAGTGTCAGCCATCATTAAAACACATCCTTTGCCCCAGTTTCAGACCTTTGGGGAATTCTCTCCCAAATGCTTCTTATGTGTTCAAACTTATTATTTTATCCTAGCAAAATTATAAACTGTATTGTTTATTTGAATAAATGTCATGAGAAATATCATTTTTGGGAGTACTGTGTGAGTCATTAGAGTAGGATTGGTCTCCTCATCATATTAATTATCTTAACATCCATGATGCATTTCAGCGCTGTGTATTTTGCAGTGTACTACAGACCTTGGCAGAGCTGTGCTTGTCTTCCAGAATAGTTTCAACTCAATCTGGTAACTTTGATTAAACAATCTGGATTTTAGGCTAAACTTGTTCTTTAACTTGCAGTTTGTATGATAACGGTCAGGTGGTTGGTTGTATGATGTCAATTTTTTTTTTATTCACTTTGTCTTTTAAGTCATAAATCAGCTATAACATAAGTTGAATGGATGATAACAAAATATGGGCTATTTTCTCTAAAGCTTTTATTTTTTTTTTTTGCAAGTAACACACCAGCTACAGCTACTGTCATTAGGCTAATATGCTCTCCAGGGCTCACTCAGTTTTCATTGTGTCTGCTAGTTCATAAACATTTCAACTTAATGTCTGAAGTAACAGAGGCTACTTGCATTAAATTGAGACATCCAAAAACTTTTAATACTTTTCTACATACCTTTTCTTTATGCTATTCAAGGTGTTTTATTTCTTATTAGTGTAAAAATGTGGGAAACTTAGTTGTCTGTTTTGGAGAAAATATTAAAGTGCAAAATGTTGCAAACATCCTTCTGGCATGGGTGGTTGTTTAATGTACCACGGTTAATATTTGTTGTGTCCTAAAGATTTCATCTGTACATTAGAGGGCATCTGCAGCTCCGAGTTTTGCCACAGGATGGGGACAAACACTCATTTTAAGTAAATGATTTAAGGTCCTGCACCATTATCTCCCAAGTGCAATGGCTACAACGTTGACAATTAAGTCAGACATGTAGTTTGAAGAAACTCATCCCGATGTATTTCAAACATTTATTTAAGACCACAGCGAGAATGTTAATTCCATTTACAGAGGTATAAGAAAAATTATACAAAATGAAAATTAAATAAAATTTTCAGTGGAGGTCTTAAGGTTCACAGTGATTTAAAAAAAAAAAAAAAAAAAAACACCATGTCATGGGAACACGTCAGCCTGAGGATCATTAAAGACCTGTTGAGCAGCTTCAAAAAACAAAAAAGTTACACAATAAAACACCAGCCACAATGAAATGATGAAATCACTGCTAAAAAAAACAAACAGCACTCTTGATGTAAACTTACGTGTGGCTGGCGGTGACCTTTTTTAAAAATGCCTTAATGTTTGCTGGTAAAAACTTCACTAACGTCACTCAGATTTACATGTTTTTACTATAATGTGGATAATAATGGCTTTAAAAAAAAATCATAAATAACTTCGTAGTTGCTTATAATTTACATTTTTAAAAAAAAAAAAATGCACAGCACGGTCGTGACATTTCTTTCACAATCTAATAGGCATGAAACCAAAAAAAGCAATTGATAGTTGCATCAAAGATAAGATTATGAGCACAGGAAGTTGCACATCAGCAGCAGATCCCTCAGTAGTGCTTTCTGTAACTCTTGATGCGAAGGGAATTTGTAGCTGACCTCATTACCAAGAAATATCCAGTACGACCTCATTCTTGAGGAAGCCTGACATATTTCTGACTAGTGTGGTGCTTAAAAAAAAAAAAGCAGGTAGGTAAACAACAAACATGGCAATGCAACATGTGTGTAAGGGGAACTAGTCTTCAATCTTGAGCCAGCCTTTCTTATAGTCTATCAACAGCTCCAGGTAGTACTTCCACTCTGGCTCGCTGTCATACCTGACCTCAAATATAGTCTTTAAAGGGTTGGAGTGGGCTTCGTGTATACGCACCACCTCTCCTCTGTACCAAACTTCTGATTTGTCATCTTCTTCATACAGATGGCGAATCCTCTTTCCCACCAGGTCTGGATAGTACAACCTCATGGCTCGCCTGGCTCTCTTTACAGCTGAACGCAATACCCATCGCCTCCTGTGTTCAGCGCTGTGGCAGGCAGACAAGTAGGGACAGTATTTGATCTTCAGTAACGACCTGTGTTTTCTTTTCGACGAGCCACCGAGGGGTCTTAACGCTGGGGAGAAGCCTCCGGTCCTCTGCCACCTGTGGGTTACTTTGGGTGTCCTCCTGTGAAGATCTCTCTCACTGTTCCTCTCTCTGCTCGCTTGTCCCACCCTGTTTTCCGTCTTTGAGGAGGAAGGATCAGTAAATGCGCCCAAGTCTGAGACTGCCTGATACCTGGCCCTTTTTTTTCTGTTTAGACCTTCACTAAACATCCTCCTCAATTTGAGAACCACGCCTGAACAGCCCTTGGATTCAACCGGAGATTTAGCTGGACCCGAGGGCTGACCAACATAACACGAGTCAGAGGTTTCATTGTCACTGGAAGACGAAGAAAGATCATCTAAGGTCAAAGGACGCGTCCATGAATTCTCAAATATTGTCCTTTGTGAGTCGTCTAGGGAAGCATCTGGGTTTGCAACCGCACAGTTACTGTCACTGTTCTCTGTGTCTTCAGCCTGATGGCCACTCTGGTTTTCCGCGCTTGGTAGGTTTAGTACACCTTCTCTTTCGATCTCTTTCACGAATTCTTCTTTTTCCTCACCTGACAAACAATTGTCGAGAAATGAACGACTTGAAGTGTTCTTTACCCTGCTTTTTGTTTGGTGCCTGTTCAAAAGGGAATTTGTTTCTCCATCATTTGGTCCTCTATGTGGATATGACCCTGAAGATGAGGCTGGTATGGCAGAGATGCTTGAAAATCCTGGACTCCTGCAGCTATTGGACGCTTCACAACCTTCATCTGGCTCTCCGTTAACAGAATCATCCACGTCTAGTCCTGCAACAGAGTGAATGTAGCAATTAGGAGCCGTCAAAGTAATACTGTGTCAGCAAGAATATAAATACCATATAAATAATGAGGTCGCTGAAAACAATAGGTAGATAAAAAAGGGTTAGAAAGTTTATGTAAATTATTTAAGTGGATTAGATTCAAGCAGACAGTCTGGGAGGGATGGTGAGGATTTCTGTGAGTGGGGGGGAAAAAAAAAATCAGTTTCCTAAGAAGTCCAGCAGCTCTAGACAGGTTGGAGAAAGAAAAAAAGAAAAATAAATCAATGCTTCTACTTCACTTATTTATTAGCACACAAGAAACTATTGAAAACGCCTTTAGCAGTGATAGAAAAGAGGCTGTGCTTAACACCAAAGCTGGGAAAAGTCAGATGCTACGAGGATGCTAAGAGTCAGCAGTGAGGGAAGGGTAAGACGAGGGAAATGTCTAGATACCCAAGTCTAGTGCCCCAAACCATTTGAAGAGTTACTTATGTCTTTATATCACATTAAAAAAAAAACAGCCATCAAAGACCACACAGAACCCATTATTTCAACACACAGACAGCAGTTGTTAATTCCCACTTCCCTCTGTGACTAAACAGCACAGATGTAGGTCTGAAGGAGGGAAGTGGTCAGTTAAAAGATGATGATCACCACCTTCTTAAAACGTGAACTTCTCTGCATCCAAAGTGGCTAAAACATGCTAGTCTGCACAGTGTGTTGTAGGTCGTCACTTCCTTCCTTTGGCAATATGATCCAATAGCTTGACTTGCATTTTTTGACTTGAGTTCACCATCTAACCAACTGGTGAAGGAGAGGTTCATTTTTCCCCTCAAAAAGCCCAGCTCAGTCCCGCCCAAAACAAGGGTTATATAATCATGCAAACTTTTGTGATTAGTCACTGTAAATGTGATGAAATGTTCCCTGCTTTCTAAATCAGAAAAAAAAAAAAAGCAAAGAGTAAGGGAGATTGAGGGACAACATAAAAGATAAGTATACCTGGACTCTCTTTTGGACATCAGGTGAGGTTGATTCTGTAAAAAATAAATGGATTTGAAATAGAATATTTATCGTCTTTGTTTTTACAAAAAAGGGCCAATGTTACAGAAAATATGGTTACTGAGGATTACTTATAGACTGTTTTAGCAAAACCATGTTAAAGAATAAAAAATATTTTAAAAATAAGGTTTTTAATGAGTCCAAACTAATAGTAAATAACAGTGTGTCAGAAGGGGATTTCACGAACCCTGCAAGGTGGGAAGTAGTGTTTTCTTCATGTTTTAGACAACACGTGTTCAAAACTAGAGGTATAGTCTTTCAGTTACACTACAATATACACACACCATCGATAACCAGTGAAACCCAAACACTTAACTCTCAAAAGTAACAAAACATTTAAAGGCAAAGTATGTAACGGTTTCCTTAAAAAAAAAACACTGTACGGACTGTTAGAAGAATAATCCTTCTCAGTCATCACTTCTGACCCTGGTGTATTTACCTGCAGAGACCCAGCCCTCTGCCTGTGTTTTCTATTTTCCTCTTGATTTGCTGTGTTCGGGACGTTTCTGCGCAGCGAGTTTGTGTTCCCAGCCAATAGCAGCACAACACAGCGTGCGTCTCTCCTCTTTCTACTCTTTCACTTACTGCACAGTTCTGCCTGAGAGACAGAACTCCGGGTAAAGCGCATGACGCGCAGACATTTCCTGCCCATCGCTTCGAACGGACCTGTCGGCGACACACACACAGCAGAAATGAGGACGCTTATGCTTCAGCTCTATATTGCCTCTAGAACATTCCCATAGAGTTTTGCAAAGGGGTGGGTGTGTTTATGTTTTTTTAGAACACAAGCGCTGGAGCAGAACCAGGAAATAATGTTTTATTTTTGTATCTCACAGCTTTTTTTTCTTGCTACGCTGCTTGCTCTCGCGCCCACATTCACAGAGTGACAAGGAAGAGCTACGTTCGAACGGTTCTATTTACAAACACAAGCGAGAAATGTTGTGAACGTTGCCTTCAAAAACCAGCAAAACGTTTCTCTTAAAAAGTTCCATTTTAGCAGCTGTAGTATCTGAACCTTTGCCTGCTATATGACTTCATGGGATTGACATGTATAGCCAGAAGCCTCATTTGTCTGCTAATTGACTTCATGTACAGTTAGAGGCCTCTAATTACAGGAAATTTGGGTATTGATTAGATAAGGGGGTCCTTAGATGGAAACCAGATATTCTTGCCTCAGCTTCACGGAAAAAAAACAGTCTATATAAGCGGGGACAGTAGAGCTGATATTCAGAGGATTTCATATTGGCTTCAGAACCTCTCCAGGTGATCCATGGTACCTGATAGATACTGTGCTTATTTGCAATAAACCTATATGCAAACAAGACGGTGTCAGCGGAGATTCCTTCATTGTTTTCACATCATCGCTACTTCATCAACAACACAGCTGCCTCCCAGTAAACTACAATTTGTATTAATAACATGATACAATTTTAGTGCTAAAGAACATCAGCAGTGCTAGAGAAATTGTTCAATATTTTAAAGATGCATCCAGGTTAAAGGCATAATATGCAAAGTTTTCCTGTTAATGTTAATATAAACAACTGATTCAAAGTCAGCCCGTCCTATCCACACTACGAACCAAGGAGAGACCAGCAATAGCCAGAACAAAGCCGTGAAACAGAGAAATAAAACATTACTTCCTGGTGGTTTCACAGCAGTTATGTTCTAAATCACAAATAAAAAAAACACACCCACACCTTCACGCAGCCCTGCGGAAAGATTCTGTGAACACAGCGGAAGCCCACGCGGCATCCTGTCTGCTGTGTTTGTGTTTCTCAGCCCTGTGCTCAAATCTCATACCTGCAGCAGGCTGGAGGCAGGAGAGCAAAGCAAAGAGAGAAGACAGCAGTGTAACTGGAGTCCCTGCACCTGCACCTCCCATGTTGCACAGTTGGATGAGGCTACACTTAGCGCCTAAATGTTGACTCCCTGGAAATGTCCCGAACACGGCAAAACAAGAGGAAAGTAAGAAAACACAGGCAAAGGGCGTTTCCTTTATGAACATTTGTTTACTTCAGTGTTGGTCAAATAAGTAGTTGTGTTCAGCATTGTCCCATGAGGGGTATTTAACACAACTGTTGCTTACTGTAATGCCTCTAATTTGTCTCCCAGAACACCATTCATTTTGAAAGAAAGACGGAAATAATTTAACAACTAAAATGAGGTGTCTTTAAAAAAAAAATGTTTCCTTCGATTCTGGAGACACATTCACTGCACAACACATAAACTCTAATGTGAGCACGAACTCACCCAAATGTTTACAGACAGACGTGTAATACAGGAGGTTGACCACATCAGCATAGATGTCAGGCAGGTGTTTGAGGGACATCAGTCTCCTGAGCCTCGAGGAGCAGGCTCGTTTATGGAGCTGGATGAGAATCTTCTCCTCAGATAGTGTCGTGGGGCGAAGTTCCACTTTGTGTTCCTGCAGAACCTGGTCAATGAGGCCGCCCTGGACCATCGGGAAAAGCAGCTCCTTCACCACCAGCATAGGGAGGAAAACCGCCCCCGTCCGCATGACGTGTGGAAAGGGACAGCGCTCCTGGACCGTGTACTCCCTCAACCTCTCAACAACTTTATGGAGTGCTGATTTCATCTCCTCATTCAGACACACCTCCCTGCCTTTTACCCCCAGCAGACAAGTCACTTTCTGGAATTTGGTTGTCGGAGATGCTGGTTCAGTTAGTTCTAACTTGGACAACCAGGCTCTGAGAGACTTCTCTGATGAGGCTGACACAGATGTGGATATCAGCTTGGAGAGGGAATGGTGTAGCTCAAGGAAGTGCTTCCGAACAGGCATGTGGACTTGTAGTTTTTGTGTGATTTCAGCCACCGGTTGCGCTGGTTGCTGCTTTGCTGAGATTTGAACAGAGCTAGGCAGCTTAGAATCAGGGAGGATAATTTTGTATGTGGAAAGTTTTAGGCACTGGGGAGGAATGTTTTTAAAATGTAGTTTGCTCTCTGGTGGTTGAGGTGGAGAAGGGGGTTTGGGATGAGGATTGAGTATGTGTTCATTTTGTGTGCATGCATCACCCTGAGAATCGGAGTTCTTCTGTGAAGTCACCTCAACAGGTTTGAATTCATCTGAAGTGGCATTTTCATTTGCCAGTGAGGTTTTATTTTCAAGTTCATCAGGTTCACATTTCTTAATCACCAACACGGGCCCACAGTCAGACAAACCAGCCTCATCTGGCTCTCTTTTGATTACTTTGACACAGTCCTGACTAACAGACGTTTCTCCAGACTTGTCTGTGTTCACTGGATCTACTTTTTCCACTTTAATATTTCTAGGTTCATATATTTCTACAACAGCCTTCTCTGTTGGAGAATCTAGACAACTTTCTTTGGGCATGAGACAGACATCAGGCTGCTGTTCATCTTTTTCAGTTCTCTTCTGTTTTGTGTATGGCTTAGGTCTGTCTCCACTGAGCTCAGAGGGCTGCATGGTTCTCTGAGGTAATCTGCCTGGAAATAACACTCCAGAGGCCTGCAGGTATGCCTGGTAAGGTGCCAAGCTGAAAACATTGTCAATGACTGGCATAGGAGGAGAGTCACTTTTATTCCCTACTTCAACATTCTCCTCCATCTTTTGCCGTTTCTTGCTCTGTTCAACTTCACATAAATCCCCATCCTCCTCTTCTTTTATTAGGATGGGTGTAGATGAGTGAGAAATACTTCTCTTCAGGGACCCTTTAGGATAAGTGGGGATTGAATTGGGTAGGTTTTTCTTTCCTGTTGCAACAGCAGGGGAGTAAATGATTTTTTGAGGATTCGCATTATTTGTCACAGCTGTATGGATTCGATCCGAACAGTGGTTTGGTAAGTGAGGCAGCCATGCCGGTGGTGAAACGGGGGAAGCGGTTAGACCTATTGGCTGTTTAGTGCATGTTACTTGGGCTACACAGGAGTTGTCCATGGTTAAGCTAGTTGGTGGAAGGACAGGTCGATCTATGTGAATGCCGTGGAGTGGGGAAAAAAATCTGTGCATTTGTATATTGGAAGGTGAAGCCCCTGATTTTCTTAAAGGTGTGGTAGGACCTGTGTGGTCCATATGTAGGAATGTCGGGGTGTGTGACTGCTCAGCATGCTGGCTCCCTCTGGATTTCTCCATATGCTGGTTGGCTGAGGAGGCCATTGGATGATCCATAAATTGGATGGATGGGGAAGCATTTATGCTGTTGTAGTGCATGGGAGGTGGTTGCCTTTTAGGGGGAGGTCGAATTGGGCTTGTACTTAAATGAAACCTAGGGACAACATAACACGGATAGTCAAATCCCTGCATTAAGGAATGATTTGGCAATGTTTCAGCGCCAGGCAAAGACATTTCACCATGAAGTGACTGAGCCACTACGTAATGCTCCCGGGGATTTGGGATTGTATGTTTAAGAATAACAGGGACATCTTCTCTGTGCTTAGAGCTAATATCTTTATACTGTGTCCTGTTTTCTACCTCCACATTTGCTTGGGGGTAGTAAAACATTGGGTGCTGTGTTAGCTGCCCATATTTGGAAATAGGAGAGCGGTTCTGATAAATCTCTGAGGTCATATGCTCATATGTAGTGTGGGAGGGGTACAGGCTGGGGTAGCCTCTGGGGGAAGTCTGTAAACGCTGGCTCTGCTCACTTAAAGAACCAAACAGTGTGTGAGTTGGGGTGCAGGAGTAACTGCTGTAGCTCGGCTCAACCACTCCAGGCAAAGTCCTTGCTCTCCCAGGGCTGTATGCCTCCACTGCTATCCTCTTTAGAGGTCCTGTGCTGGACTCTAACTGTAAACCTCTCTGTTGCACCAGTGTTTCTTGTGCCGTCCGCTGGATGGGCAGTGTTTCAGTGTAGTGAGCTTCGCTTTGCCTCCAGTCTTGCTCATATACAGAGTTTGGTATCCTCGGAGACCCATGTTCCACGCTGTATTGTTGTCCTATCACACAACCCAGTTCGTTGCAACAAGGGTTATGGCCATAAACTGGTTTAGGAATTGCTAAGTAAACAGATTTTTCAGGTAGAGGAGATACACTCTCACCTCCACTTTTTTGTTTTCTAACAATCACTGATGTAGCAGCTGTAGGACTGCTAACTCCAGGACTCTTAGTGTACAACGTAAAGCCTTGTTTCACTGGGGTGGAACACTGGGGAGAGGAATGTGAATGGCCGCCTTCTGACTTGTTGTCTTGCCTGTAAATAATGTGGTTTTGTCCATCCATGCCAGAGAGGTGACTCACGGGACTTTTGCCATCCAAAAGAGATGGAGTAAATCCTGCTCCATCCTTTGCGCTGGGCTCATAAGAAAAGTAGCCCCCACTGTACTGCAGTGTCTGTTTTCCCAGGAACCCAGACATATTTTGTGGCTTTGACAGTCCCGTGGCTGCTATGGTCCCATTAAATAATGGCATCTTCCTTTGAAACACTCTGTCAATGAGGGTCTCCACTGAACGGCTGCTCATCGTGTAGAAACTTTGTACAGATGGTGCAATATGAAGGCTCCAGACCTATGATTACAAAAAACAGCATTATTTTTTTTATATCTAATCAGTGTTAAAATTCAATAGTTTTATCTTTTACATTAGCCTAAAAAAAAAACAAACATCCAACTCAGACATCACACAGGAACAGAAAAATAAACATTTTGCACACACAGCAAGTCATTAAATAACTGATCGCTTAAGGCCTTTTTTTTAACAAATTATATATCTTGTGGTTTATCACATGTACGCACAGCCTCAGTCAGAAGATGCATGTTGATTTCAGCAAAATGCACAACGAGGGAAAGAAGTGAGGTAAGTGATATATAGCTTAAAACTTAATTTAAAAAAAAGGGATATTAATGAATCTTGAAAGTCATATAAAACTAATGTGATGGCTGTCACGTTTTTCAATGAGCCAGCTCTCATGGTGCAGCTTCCAGAAATACCAGACATAAATACAGCACACCTCCATTCTGCAGTTACGACCACAAACCCTCGGCCTGACCATACTTTCTTTTTCGTAGAATCCTTACAGGTGGGGCTACAACAAAATGTTGTTTTCATTATTGATGAATCAGCCTGCTGTGTCTCTCTCTTTCCTGGTTTCCCGTTATTTATAAAACTGTAGAACTTTCAATGGAACAAATGTATTTAAATATAAAATGACAAGAAAACACATCCTCACATTTGAGCAGCTGGAACAGTGAAGGTTGACACCGGTGTGATTTCATTGTTGATCGACTTATTAAGATGTTGATTTTTTTTATTTTTTTTCTTCAAAACTGAACAATGATTTCTGAATGTTTTAAACTGGGCTGAGTAAATCATGAGCATTCAAGCTGCATTTAGCTTTTAAAACGTAATAATTGTACATCCTCAACTTTTCGGTCCTGGCTTCTCCAAAAAGACACCTGAATGCAGCATAATTAAACCTTTTGTGCATTTGTCTGTTATTGTCAGCCTGACAAAAAGAAGAGAAAAGGTGACATCATCACGTGATCAACTCAAACCCACGCATCGCATTCTGCACACGCTGCATCTGCATGAACCGGCAGAGGCCGCGATTCAGGTGCAAACGGTGAAGGGGGGTTATCCTTATTTTTGTCTCTCAACCACTGAGGTCGATCTCCTGCTGGAGGACTACTCTCCGCCGGAAGGGAGTCCTCCCCAAAGCTAACAGATCATAGAGCAAAACATCCCCGCTGTCCTTTGACAGCCAGCCAGACTGAGAGCATATCAGCCACGATATGTTGTAACAGCTGTAACACATCCAACAAACACACAGAGTTAACTCTAGCTTACAGTATAAAAAGGTGAAATGTCAATAATATCTGTGGGATGGGATGATAGAATAGAAAATTAAAAAAAAAAAAAAAAAAAAAAAACACGTCCTCGCTTAAGCTTTAACGATAACAGATCCAGACTCGTGACAGCAGCTCAGAGATGTCTATCACTTCATCCTGTTGACACCTTTCAGAGAAAGTACACAGCCGTGCCTTATCTACATGTAGCGAGGACAACTGCGGTTTATATGCATGGTGAAACTGCGCAGTCGTTTTCAACTGCCGCACTCTGTGTGTGCGTGTCCGCATTGCTAGATCTGTGGGGCAAGGGTGATGGAGAGAGTAACTTCCGAAAGCACAACAGTCCAATCTTACGAAGTCAGGCTCAATCCACGCGGAGTTTAATCTTACCTGTTCAGAAGTCACACGTTTAAGTGGTTTTGGTTTTTTTTGTTTTGTTTTGTAATCTGACGATTTATCAATCCGCCAGATCAAGGAATTAGAAGATGTTCACCAAGTTCAGCAAGGAAAATACAACAGAAAAACATTTCTTTCTTTCCGCCTGTTGCTCTTTAAGAAATCAGTAAAAAAAAAAAAAAAAAACGGAACTAAAAGTCTGCAAAAAAAAAAAAAAAAGGTTTCTCGACAGTTTTTTTTTTTTTTTTTTTGTACTGCAAGACTGACTATGAGGATGTGTGTTTGCTTCATAGAAGTAAGACAGAAACGCGAGCCCTTCCTGCACGAACAGTCTTCTTAAATTAACAGAACGCAAAAAAAAAAAAAAAAAAAAATATGGAAATGTCCGCGCAAGAGCTCGACTGACACCAAGGTTTCCAAACGCGTCGCCGAAACCAGAACCACGCCGCTGGCATTAATCACAGTGTCAGTAACTGCGATCCACTAGTCCGCACAGTTACACGCGTTAATTGTTCATTTGTCACGCTTTCTAAGGAAACGCACTCACGCGCGCGTACAAAGTTACACGCGGCCGTGCGTTCTCTTCCTTCTCTCAGTGAGTCACTTGAAAACATTGGGCATGAAATGCGTTTTACTTACCTAGCTCCCGTGGTGACAGTAACTGACGAAGGCTCCATGAAACACGGGCGTCTGAGTAAGTGCGAAAGTCTCCTCTCGGCGTCTGAGTTGGCTCGCTTTGCCCCGGATGCGCCCAAAATCCCACGACTGCGCCGAAATAATACAACAACAAAAAAAAAACAAAAAAACAAAAAAAAAAAAAAAAAAAAATGAAGGCCCTGCCAAAAGGTTGAAGCGGCTCGTCCCGACCCACGCGGCTTTAAGAGAAGTTAACAAACTGAAGAAAAAGACAAAAGGGAGGGAGGATGGTCTTTGATCAATAGGCGGAGTCACACCCTGTGTCTATCCATGGCTGGTTTTCTACACATGTGATGTTTTCCCGCTGGTGACTTTTTATTGGCTATATCCTCATGTCCGGCTCTCAGTGGCTGACTGTTGCCATCTAAAAAAGAACTCATTGTCACATTTTCCTCATTCTTTAACAGATAACACACGCCTGATCGGGCCTCTCTGTACCGGGGTTTACACTCCCTTCACTGTTCCCCAAACCAGGATTTCTGGATTCCATCAGGGAGAGTGTATCAAAACTAAGTCATCTGATATTGCTATTATTATTGGAGAGATCGCGCATCACGCGCATCAGTTTCAATCCTTTATCTACCTGTCGCTATGTATTACAGCTTGGAAACCCAGACTAAAGTTATCTCGCAGCAGAGTGAGCAGCTGAAGGTAGGCCGTGCTGCAGACCCATGCGCAGGGTCACTGTGAACCTGATGAAAAATATGGCACAGAAAAAGTGAAGACGTCCCCCCACAGACCGTATCCAGGCTGTCAGGGTGCACATGGCCTTCTGGGAGAGAACAAAACCCCAATGAACTGGAAAAGAGCTCGTTTCCCTCGTTTCATAAAGGTAAAGGTCTCGCCGAGATAAAAGAAGACCTTGCCAAGCATAAATGAGTAGCAGTAAGTCAACACAATAAAACAAACAGAGATAACTGTCTGACACTTGAAAAGAATGCGCAAATTGGAGCCAATTAAAGAGTCAGCTCCAGACATTCCCTTAAGATGCTTACATGGGTGAGATCTTCCTCTTTTAACTGTCTATACAAGGAAAATGCTTTTGTTGCCGTTTTACAGAATGACAGTTTGTTAACCCATTCCTAATGTAGTTAATAGTTGACCAAAGTTAAATTCAGGTCAGCCATTACCTCAGTCAGACAAACCTCAGGTTTCACATTTTAGTCACCGAGAAACAGCCTTGATACATGTACAACAGAATTACGTTACAATCTAATGGCGTAATGCATTTTTTCCCAAACTATTTTTCTGTTTTTCTTTTCACAATATTGAGAGAAATACGACTGAGAAATCCTGACCAAAATAAATGCATTCAGGCAAAGTTGACTGACTCCTGTTTATTCCTCTCATCAGTAAAACAAACAGAATGTTTGCTCGCCTTTTACTCAAGATTCAGTCATACATAGCTTATATAATTATCAGAACATTACAAGCATTAAGTACTATCAAAGCTATGCCTCTTGTTGAGAGTTTTGTTAAATGCCTGAAATGCAAATGTATGTGGCAACCCAAATAAATTCACCTGTGGGTCACAGCCCAGTGTTTAGGAGTGGCCGGTATAATGTTTGGTTGGTTAATAATATTCATGCTGTTTGATTTTGCGTCATGTGCTTTATTCTAGAGAAATACAGGCTACAATTAATGAATTACCTCAAGTGTAAATTCTTCCACTCTTGCTTAATTTTTCTGATTCTCAGATTGAGTTAATATCTTGCTGCCCTTGCATCATGCCAGTCCCTCTTCATCCGTGAGTCTAATTGATGCATCCTGTGGGACTTCCACAATTTAGTCTAGACAAGTTGGTGGCTTCCATCGTTCCCCGTGGCCTCACCGGTAAAGAGATGCTTGTCGAGGGGTTTGACTGAGAAGAGAAGGCAGGGACTCGTCCCCGTGGAGTATCTCTCACATCTCCCCCATTTCCAGTTACCATGGTATTTTACACCTTAAGGCTAACCAACACAAGTCATCAAGGGGCTAGCGGTGCGCCATATGGGTAGAGCAGCAAAACTGTTGAAACGCAGGAAGCAAAATGATGTATTGACGTGGCTCTGTTGTGATGTCCTGATCCACGCCTTAATTAATCTAAGATGATAAACTTACTTTTGACAATAAGTTAACAGCTTCTGCTGTTCCCAGGAGCTGAACTTGATGCATGCATCTGCAGGAGTTCACAGAACAGTTGAGGCCACCAGTCTTCAGAGTCAGAACAAGTGTTTAATTGACAATACAAGTTAAACACAAGGAGACACCCCGGGAATGGTCTGAAGCAGTCTGTGAAAGTCCTCAGGTCTTATACTCTCTCCAGGAGCCCGGGGCAGTACCTCTACTAGCTTTGTCTTAATGGCCTGTTGGGTGATGTACACCCTTGTCTTTTAGAATTATGATTTTAATGGTGTCTGTCCCTACTTATATTCCTTTTTTATATATATATATATGCACACACACTCCCCTCAGATGGAGGCCTTATGTGTGTGTGCTGCCACAGTTTTAGTTAACTCTTTCCAGATGCCTGTGTCTATATTTTCTTTTTAGGTAAATGCTTTTGCCAACAGTAATCCATCCTAAAGTCACCGATCCCTTCTAATGTCACTTGCTTTAGGGTGGTCCATTATTTATTTTTATGCACTGCCATATTTTCGGAGGCCCCTTTGTTTTTGGAGGCCCTTTATTTTATGTCCACAGTATCAAACGTGTAGAACTGTACTGAGTTGTTAAAACCATGTTTACACAATGAAAAGGCCAATAGGAACAAACAGGCAGTGCAACATCAGAAAACGTTAGCCAGGGGCAAAGGGTTTTCAACAAAGGGTCAGAAATTCTCAAACACTGTAAAGCCCTCTGCGCGCTGCTTTTTTTGCCAAGTCAGTAAATCATTATACAGAATTCTACAGACATTATTTGATTTTCAACTCTACTTGTGTTCATCGTAACACATCACACCAAGGGCAGGACGAATGTTTCAACACTGCAGTATTTGTACTTGCACCTGAGTGAATCCGCGAGGTGTTTACCACTTTTAAACAGCTGAGCATCAATAAAATGAATTGTGGTGACACGGGGAGAACAGCAGGTGATCTCTCAGGATGCATTTTCTGATGAAACACTGTTGAACAATCCCCGAGGCCAGAAGCGGAGCCTTGAGACTGCAGTTGCATCAGCCGCGCACGACACACAATCACCTTATCGTGCACACATCCTGACACAAAGAACGAGATGTATGAGAGAAATAAATATTTCCTGGCACCCAGTATACACGGTTTAATTTCTGCACAGTGCATCTCCATGTTCCAACACAAAAGTCAATATTTAACTTTCAGTCAACAAGTCAACTCACATTCAACCGTAGCACAAGTGGATACTTCTAAAGTTACATTATTTTCTTTGCGGAATTAGACAGTTTCTTTCCTAAGCTTACTAAGTTACTTTTCATGTCAGCTCTACGACGCACAAGTTTGTACAGCAAAGTGCTTTTTTTCATCATTTTTTATGCAGGATGATCGCTAGTCAGTTGAGCTGCATGTTCAGTACAGTTGGCTGCTCACTTCTCTGTTAAAGCTTCCAAATTTCCTCACAGTTTCTTTTATTTAAATCCAGTGCACACTGTGCCCATTCAGCAGTAACTTTATCCTCAACATCCCGTATGTACTGTGGACAAAGTTTGCGGTCTAAGGTGTTCTGAAACTTCTGTAATTGTATCCATTCGTCAGTTTTGACACTTGTTTACATCCAGATGAGGATGACACGTATTACTCAGAGGAAATACAGTTCCTCATCTTGTTGTCACCAGATGAGGAACTGTTTGATGGCTCCTTGACGTTGAATTCTCTGGAGAATGGGATCTTAATCTCAGTGAGGATATCTGAATAAAGACATAAACGTGTTCAGTTAGTAGCTAGACATGGACGTCAAGGCTCTTTTTAAAGTGAGCTAAGAAAAAGCAAAGAAATCAACGTTGTCAGTAAAATATGATGTCACTGAACGTGGTGAGTTGGTAGTGTTTGCAGGGTGAGTCCTCCTCGGGGTTAGTCCTTTGGTGTTTTTTTTATTTACACAACCCTCCGTTTAAAATTGAAGTCGTATTAGAATTTGCGATTCGCACATCCTTGCGTGTTTTAAATGACAAAACAGCTGTGATATCATTATTTTGGTGACCTTTCAATAAGTCGCGGAACTAAACATTACTTTAGAGAGAGATAATAAACAGCAGTAGACAAATATGGTATATTTTGTCTCTGATTGCTTCACGGTGCCTCTGAATATAGCCTGGAAGTTTTTGTGATTTGGCTATAGTTGTGAGAACATAGTGCTTATTCCCATTAGGCGCACCTGCACACTCGTCCACAGCGCTGTCAAGGCTACGACAACACTCCCCTTGACAGCTTGGCTGATGCAATGTTTCTCTGGCCTCATTAACAGAATTACACAGCAGCCAATGGCATCACGACAGGTTATGGCTCATGGAAGGATGCTTTTCATTTGGAAAGCCATTCGCACAGCTCCATGTGCTGCAACCTAAACAACTCAACAGTAACAATGCCTCGAGTGATTTGCAAACCAAATTCCCCCCGCCTTCTTTAGATTTCATAGGTGGGAGCAAAGATAAACTAAGATCAAAACATTAACCATCCAGGCAGCTCTGAAAAAAAAAAACCAAGCAAACAAAAAAACCAAACACCAGCAGCACAAATGTCTACGTGTTCGTTACAAGCAACTGCTTTACTCTGTACTCCGTTAAATGCTGGGCAGAAAAAGGAATGTTTCGAAATTAAGTGCATGTTTATAATTTGACGGCAATACAATAAATGATTCACCACTTACACATGTAATCAAGAAGACTTATTTACTTTTTCAACAATGCTGAAAAATAATTAAACTTTGAGGTTAATGAATTCAAAGAAACAAGACGACAGCATCTTTAAAACCGATTTTTCGGTTGTTTGACAGTGTTCGAGTATTTGTATTTTAAGCTCTTTTAAAACAGATAGACAGTGTATCACTGCTTGTCTAACATAACTACTGTGGTGGCGATACACTTCTAAGATTGCCACCAACTAATTTCAGCTCCTTGCAGTTTATAAGTAGGGCAGTCACTGTCTGCTTTTACTCGTATAAACAAACCATTGTCTGGTTCAGTTTGACATTCTCTCTTCTGGCTTCTCCTGACAGCGTAAAAGACACAGTCCAGACTGGTACATTTACTTTGTTATGAGATGGGGAGTTCTCACAAAGGTAAACATGACCACAGTAATGTCAGCCATGGGTTTCATCAGTCTTGACCTTTGGTACTTTGAGTAATGTTTTCAAAGGCGCTTGGCAGAAATACGTCTACTCCTCGTTGGCATCTGTTTTAGAAATTTTAAACCGCAAAATTTAAGGGGATGATTCCAAAAAAATATTGCAGGTTTACAGATTTTTTTTTTTTTTTTTTAGTTCAAGCAAAAGGTTTTCTTTAAAAATGACACTAGAGCCTAAAGGTCATTGAGTTTGAGACATCTCTAGCTCAGCTGACAGTTTTATGTCATGTGTTGCTGCAGTAAAGTGAGTCTGTCAAAGTGCCTTGCAGGGAAGGAGTTTCCGCTTCGGCTCATATTATTAACCCCTTGGACACTGTGATATCTTCTACAGAATAAGAAAAACGCTGTTCGCAGCGGAAGATCTGATAAGAAGCTGCGTTTAATGACTTCTTTATTGCACAATAACCAGTTTGCCAAAGTGCACTCATGTCACCTTAAGCACAGAGATCACTTATTTCCTCTGAGTAATACGTGTCACTTAATGCTGATAGACCCAATCCATAATAAAATAAGACCACACGGCACTTT
>JAPQRN010000022.1:12059963-12070234 GCA_037367275.1 Coranthus polyacanthus
CATCTACATCTACATCTATCAGCATCACAACATTTAACATGTGGGGCTGTAATAAGCTGTAATAAGAATTTTTACCGATCTTCATGCACCTGTTGATTGTTTGACTACTCTCAAGGTCTGTGATTTAAATACAAATGGTGTGAAATCAGTGATGTTATGGTATATTCATAGAGTGAATTCTTATAGAACAAAATAAATATTACTGAATAGAACAGAAAAAACAAAAAAACCTTGTAAATTTGTAAAAATGTCTCCAATGCAATAACATTCCACAATATAATGTCATCCAGTGCCTTCATTTGTACGTCGATTGTATTTAACACTTAATAAAAGAAGGGAAGACAAAATCTATCAATATCTATCTTTACGTCGACGTATAAATGACATAATCCATATCAAACACTTTAATTTCATGAATGGCGAATCTGCTTTTCATGAGGCTCCTGACTGCAAAGCTACATGGGATATGATTTTAACAAGAAAGTCTGCCGTTTTATAAAGATAATAAAACATCAATACAGTAAGTCATCATTCAAACTGTTCCAGGAGAGGTGAGGTCAGGCTACGTGGCCTTCTCACAGCTACTTTTGGTGGAAGCCTAAAATTGAAAACAAACTAGAGAAGGGTTTTGCTTTTACCTCATAGCTGCTGTGTTTCAAACAGGGTTAAGGATGTACATTTTAAATATCCTACATAAAATACACCCTGCTACTTGCCTTATTGCTAACTTCACAGACAGCGATACTTCTTGTTCCTTTTGTCAACATAATACAGAACCCATTTCACCTATTTTGTGAGTGTGAAATATCCCCAAAATTCTGGACAGATCTAAAGTCTCACTTTTTAATGTTGCTAAATCTGTCTGTTCTTTTGACCTTAAAAATATTACATGTTACTTCGATAATCCAGATGACGGTGCTCTTGAATTTCTCATGAATTCCATTATTATTCATGCAAAATCCACTATTCACAAACAGATATTTTCTCAGAAGTTTTGACCTTTCCTCCTATTTTTACTTAAATCCCTCAGTTAATTAAGCATCAAAAACAGCAGTAAGCTTTTGAAAAATGATGCAACTTTTTGCCTGAAACCTCTGACTGAATATATTAATGTTTGTGTATATGTGTACCCCTGCCTTTTATCTTTCATGTAATTATTCTATTGTATCGTTTTTATTTCATGTTCATCTGTATTTATGTCATTTACATTGTACGTGCTGCTATTGTTTACCTGAATCTTTGTATATCATAAAAAAAAAAATATTCCCAGCTACTTCTTCCTAATTTCCTTTAGCCAACTCATCCTACTATTAAATGAGTAAAATTATATAACCTTTCAGAGTTTGGACTAAAACTATTTCCACGATTTAACGCTTCTTTAGCTATTCGTGTTGTGATGTCCTCCACTTTTTCCGTCCGGGTGAAACAACCGAAACTTCAGTTCCTTATACATTTTTGTACTGAAAAATACTAGCAAAAAAAAAAAAAAGAGCAGAGAAGACCATGGCAATTAATTTCCTCAATTAAAAAAAAATAAATAAATATAAATTTTTGACTAGACAATATAAAAGTCAGTCATTTATATTAATAACTGCGTTTCTATATTATCACAGTTTGTAAGCGTCTGTGTTATTATAAGCTAGTGTCAGCCTCGGGGTTAAACGGATTTTTATGCTTTATTAATTCAACATAAACGCACCACTAAAACACCACTTTATTTTTGCATTAAATTAGATATTACTAAGGCAGTGTCATGATAAAGTGAGAGTAAGACAATACACATAATCCTCTTAGAAGACCTCAGGTATTAGGTATTATGCTGATCCATTGTGAAGACTTGTCCTCTGTCCTACATAACCCTGTGGCCACTGCTAACAGGTTGGACTCTTATTTTTGCGACTGTACCAGCTGCTGAAATCTGCTTTTTGACATTTTTCCATCCCTTATTTGGCAAGACAGTGGCTCTGTGGTAAGTCTGCATCTAAGGATAAAATTCATAATTATGTGTCTTCTCTATGCAAGTGATGAGGAAAACAGCCTAGCTCTTCATCATATGACATTTTCTATTTCATCTATTCATTTATTATCCAGCCTAGTTTTCTGCTGTTTATATAACGATTGTGTCTTTTCTGTCACTCACAGACAATTATATATGAATTGTATTGTCTGGTTAGTTTCAGTGCATTCAAAAGCACACCGCCTAGTGCCTTAATAAAATTGTATCTGTTATTCTTCTCTTCCTTTGCAACAGGCTGGATTTCCCAGGAGATGAGGCAGATTTGACATGAATCTCACAGCTGAAATTTTGAATATTTTTACCCCATGGTCTGCTGGGGAGAGAGCTGCACTTGCCCTTCACCGCTGCCTATTTATGCAGCTTGAGTCTCCATAGCCAGTAGCAACATTGCTTCGGATGAAAATGTATTGTACAAGAAGGAAGCGACTGCAGCTGAGTCGGGTTCTGTTTCTCCTCTCTGGGGTTTTTCTCTGTACCCTGTACCAGCTGACCATCAGTGCCAGACTGTACGAGCCTTTGCCAATGCCTCAGATTGGAGAGGATTTTGGAGAGGGTTCAACAGAAGTGGTTGAGGAGACAACAGTAGATACTCCAGGGCTGGAGGAACCCCTCACTGCAACACATGAATTAGAGCCCACAGATCAAACAACACCAGAAATGCACTTGGTACAACATTCAGAGACCACTTCAGATTTTAAAGCTTCCACCCCGACTGAATCTCCACCTACCACAAACCGAACTATTGTACATTGCATTTATGTGGCCCCTGTGCCTCCACAGGAGACTCCTACAACAGCTCCTCCTCCTATACCTCCACCCACTCCGGCTTTTCCTGATGAAGCTCCACAGGCGAAGGGTGAATACCCTGAAGATCTTTTTTCTATTGAAGACCGCAGAAGAGGCTGGGTCAGCCTCCATATTATTGGGATGATTTACATGTTTGTATCACTTGCAATTGTGTGTGATGAGTTTTTTGTTCCTGCGCTGGGGGTAATCACAGACAAGCTAGCCATCTCTGATGACGTGGCAGGAGCCACCTTCATGGCTGCTGGAGGTTCTGCGCCCGAGCTGTTCACCTCCCTGATTGGTGTCTTCATTGCCCACAGCAACGTGGGTATTGGCACCATTGTAGGGTCAGCTGTTTTCAACATTTTATTTGTGATTGGAATGTGTGCATTGTTTTCTCGAGAGGTTCTCCATCTGACCTGGTGGCCACTTTTCAGAGACGTATCCTTCTACATACTTGGCCTCATCCTACTCATCATCTTCTTCTTGGATAATGTCATAATGTGGTGGGAGAGTATGATGCTAGTGGCCTGTTACACTCTCTATGTGATTTTTATGAAATTCAATGTTCAACTAGAACGGGCCTTCAAGTCCCAACTCCACAAACACAAGAACATTGTCAAAGTTATTACTGTGGAGGAACCTGAAAAGGTAAGCAATGCTCCTGACAAAACCAGAGACAGCTTTTAAATAAGATTTTCATGTCTTCAATTGAGGAAGTAATGGGACTAAGTTCTCATTATCGTCTTAAATGTGTGTAGTTGCTATAGAAACATTTTGCCGACATTTGCCAAATTACATGTAACATCAGTGTATAATTGAGACCAAAGGTAAGGAGCTAGACCAACATATACAGTAGTGTGCAATGGAGTACATTTATTTTAGGGGTTTTTAAAGAAGGAGAGTTTAGCTTTTGTTTAATAACACCGAGGAAACTGACAGTTAACATGAAAACAAGGCAATTACTTTGCATAACATAGCACTCCATATGGGACATCTGAAAATACTCAAAGCTGGAACTACTTTAGTCACTCATGCATGCATGCCACTTATTCTGCCACACTGCTCACAAGGATTGTGGTTTATAACAGAAAGTCCCACTCTTCATCTCTTATGATACGTTTCCTCTCACGTGTGGGGTAATATGCACATCATGTCAATAGAGTGAAATGATACTAAGGCCTTGGGGAAACAAAGCTGATCAGCCACAGTAAACTAATCCTTTGACGCGCTGAAGCTCTGTGCAAACTGTAGCATCACCATACATATACTATATTTAACCATGGTAAGTGTAATTGAGGCTTAATTCAGACAAAGTAAAGCCACTGTGTTTGTGCACACGCAGGTTTTTTTTGTTGATCTACGTGATGTACTGCTGGAGCAGGCTTTTCAAATGTCATTATTGAATGTGCTATTTTATGTCACGGATACAAATAATGATACTTAATTTATTTTTTTAAACCAGTGATACACTACACATTCCAAGCAGCTGCATTTCTGTCACAGACAATAATACAGTATAGCACAAACAAGGGGTGTTGAGTCATTGTAACTGTAATTATTGGATTTATAGTATATAGTAGGTACTGATATATGAAGTCCCGTGAAATTAAATAACTTTGGTCTATCTCCACCACTGAATGATTATAACTGAAATTGTTGCAGACAAATGGGGACGATGAAGATATTCCCCCTCCTGCTCCAGAGGACAAGAATCGGTTAAAGGTAAAAATCAAACAATTAAAGAAACAACTACAAAGTCAAAGCCATAGACACTAAAAATAGCATGTATGAACATGCTATTTCCCATCTTTTTTATGTAATCATGAGATGTTAAGCTTACTTCCAAGTGGTTGCACTTATAAACACACTTAAAACAGAAGTGACAAGCTTGATCTCCTCTATGATTGTTTAACAGTGATGTGTCACTTTCTGTTACTGCGAGTAGTTGTCATGACCCCGACCGTCTCTTTCCCCAGTTGAAGCCGGCTCTTCAGCGAGGGGGAAGTTCAGCTTCTTTGCACAACAGCACCATGAGAAACACTATCTTCCAGCTTATGATCCACACATTAGACCCTCTAGGAGATGGTGAGTAGCTTCCCACCGTGAGCACGAGCCTGATCATTGATTATTGGGTGCGTGGAGAAAACTGCTATCAGAATGAACGTCTGGGGACTATGTCCTTCTTGTTGTAAAATGGATTAGCAAAGTGTCCCATATGAAGGCAGCACTAAGTCCAGATTGATACTAAGCAGATAAATACCTATCTCAGTCTATGGAGGGAGTCACTGGTAGTTCTACGCTGAAATATACAAAAATATCCTCAGGACACATCTAGCTATGGACTTTATCCACATGAAATAATTTTGTATGTATGCAACACGATTTGAATTATTTCAAAGTCATTCTTAGATGTGACTCTATCTAATCTAATCTGTTTACTTTGATGAGTTAATCAAAGTGGTTATGGATTGGTCACGTGCAACTCTATCAGATGTCCTTAACCGGCCAGAAAGCTTGAGACCATATCATGCTTTAAGTCCATATGTTCTTGTTATTTGGTTGCATGAAGCAATCCACTGTACAGTATGTCCCTGTTTCAGCACCTGTTGGCCTGGGGCTTTGAATGTCACATCTGCATGCAGCGTCACCATTTGAGCACTACCTTTGCACAGTCCATCAATCTAGCTCTTGACGACTAGTGCTCACATAGAGATGGATGCAATAATACGGCTGACTTGCCTAAATAGTGATTTGCTGATAGAGAACAAAAAGATATATTTAATTTCAGATGTCTGGCGAATGATAGCACCGTGAGGACAAAAGGACAGTTTTCAGCGTTTTGAATGTGATATGAAAAGCGTCCTATTTATCCCACTGTGTATATATACTGCACAGTTACACAACCTGTTATGTTAAACTCTGCTATGAATTATGCTCGCTGAACTTAGGTGTGTTTAATCTGAGACACTGGATAAAAAGAAGACAACTTCATCCTCCTTCCATGAAATTACTGTTTTTTTTCACAACCCATCACTTCACATCTAATTGTGCTTTTGCTGTGTTTGTTTGCTGTTTGACCGTTCACAGGAAAATTTAGGGAAAAGGCAGAGACTCTGAATAATGTGGCCAGACGGAAGGCAGAGAGCAAAAGTCAAGACAAAAGTGAAGGTAACATATGGAAGGATTTGACGGCTGAGGGACAAAACTCTAAATACAGGAAGATACTGATCAGATTCAACAGCTACTGAAAGATGATACACATATTCCAGCTGTTTGTTTCTGTGTACTTGTGTTATAGCAGTAAAATCAAAGTAAAGTACAATGATAATATAAAGTGTCCAGAGGTAATAAATAAGAGCCACCTTTTGTGTTTTACAAAATGACAAGGGAGTTCTTGCAGATAGTAGCGAAGGAAATTCATATGGTTTTTGGGGATTCTTTTCGCAGATGGTGGAGGAAAACCTGAGTCGAGCAAAGAGCCAGAGGCTGCACCACCTGCAGATAAAGAGAAGAAGGAGCAGCCAGAGGACAAGAAGGTACTCCCCAACCGTGTCCTGGTGTCTTTCAGAAATCTCAGAAGTCAGTCATTGATACCAGTCTATGTAAGAGTCACTGTACAGAGCTGCAGCTTTGAGAAAACAGCCTCTTTAGTCTTCTTCGGCCCTTACTTTCCAAGTCTCTCTTTTGCCTTTGCTGCTGTTCACTGTAATGTCTTTCCCCAACGCTGAAGGATGACGTGCCTGCAGGGGAGGACGGGCCAGGAGGCTCAGGAGAAGACTCCGACTGCGATGAAGATGACAGCGATGAAGACAGTGATGACGACAGCGATGACGACAGCGAAGAGTCCAGTGAAGAAGAAGAAGAAGAGGAGAAGGAGGAGGAGGAGGGGGAGGAGGAGGAGAAAGAAGACGAGCCTCTGTCTTTAGAGTGGCCAGACACAAGACGTAAACAAGCCACCTACCTCTTCCTGCTGCCCATAGTCTTCCCTCTGTGGCTGACAGTTCCTGACGTTCGCAACCAGGTGTAGATTCAGACTCGTCTTTGTGATTAACTGTCGTATCCCAAATGCCTCAACGCTGTGTTTTTACTCTCATATCTTTGTTCTGCAGAAATCCAAGAAATTCTTTGTGTTTACCTTCCTGGGCTCTATTATGTGGATTGCTGTCTTCTCTTACCTCATGGTGTGGTGGGCTCATCAGGTCAGCCATCAGTAAAGAGAGACCTATTATTTTTTTTTTTTTTTTATTGATACAGTTCAGTTCAGTCTTTATTAATATCCCGTATGGGAAGTGTGGTTGCAGCACCTCAGGCAGAAAGATAAATAACAGAGACAACAACGCATAACACGATGGAATTCTAAATAGATAAAAGAATAAATGTATACAATAAATACATTAAAACCCTAGCAACAAAAAAAAAAAACACAAACAAGAAGAAATCATTTTAACAGGAGTTTCCTACGTGACTATTTAATGATCTGACTGCACTGGGACTATTTATAACGATTACTCCTAATCTTTCCTAGTCTATAATGTGAGCCTGAAGGCAGAACAGTGAACTCAGAGTCTGAGTGCACAGTTAGAGCTTGATTTAAAATGTTTCTGTCAAACAGGTCAGACAGACTTCTTTGTCAGGTTCATGAATAAATCATTGAAACTCATATTGCGTCTCCTGTAAGATTAATTTTCCACCTCTGTAACTTGTATTCACGCTGATCACTGCTTGGCTTGCAGGTGGGTGAAACCATTGGCATCTCAGAGGAGATTATGGGTCTGACGATCCTGGCTGCAGGGACATCCATCCCTGACCTCATTACCAGTGTGATTGTGGCGCGTAAAGGCCTGGGGGACATGGCCGTGTCCAGTTCTGTGGGCAGTAACATCTTCGACATCACTGTGGGGTGAGCTCCTGCGGATGCCTGATTAAAAAAATGCTGATTAATACCTAGTTGAATCTGAAGTGCGTTGCATTTTGCTAGAGAATAATCCTCGTAATTACAAGATCCAGATCTCATAATTTCGATAAAAGATCTCCCCCCGATTACGAGGAAGGTTAAGCCTAGTTATCAGTCATCGTCACATAACATGAAATCTTATTTTTCCAGTGCAGTACTACAATTTTGGGTCACATGAAAAGGAAAGCAATCAACTTTTTTGGTTGCTTTCCCTGTCATGTGACCCAGTCATGCCAAATCTATGCTAAATTGCAGTACCACACTCTCCAAATAACAAACACCTCATTTTATTGGATTCCAGTGCTTCTTCTATTTTACGATTTTATGTAAAAATACTTTTTTTTTTTCAGTACATTCCATGTTATTCAACAATGGTTGATAACTAGGGCTCAACATTTCTCATAATTACCAGATCCTGACATCGAGAGATCTTCTTTTCTCAGAATCTTGTAATTATGTGCTTTTTTTTTTTTGTTTAGTGAACGCAAAGCTCTTCCATAAGTTGCTGCATTTCCCCGTGTCTCTCTTTTCACCCTTTGCCTCTCCGTCTGTCTTTAAAAGCCTGCCGGTCCCTTGGCTCCTGTACTCGTCCTTCCACGGTTTCGCTCCAGTGGCGGTCAGCAGCAACGGGCTCTTCTGTGCCATTGTGCTGCTCTTCCTCATGCTCCTCTTCGTCATCATCTCCATTGCAACCTGCAAGTGGAAGATGAACAAAGTCCTGGGCTCCACCATGTTCCTGCTCTACTTTATCTTCCTGGTGCTTAGTGTGATGCTGGAGGATCGCATCATTATCTGCCCTGTATCCATCTGAACGTGTGAACAGAAACTTTCTCTACAGGAGGCATTTTCAACATGTATGACCTGAAGTAAAACTCTTACATATACAGAGCTTATAAGCATGGGTCTGTTGCTGTAGCTGCATTACTGCTGGTGACTTCTACCTCTTTTGCCAGTAGCAATACACATAAACTCATTAAATACTCACCCATAGCAACTGTCGGCAGCTTTAAACTTTTTTTCTCCATTAGTCAGGATACAAAATGACAGTTTAATATAGTGTATGTAAACTGTGCAATTATAGCAGAAAAATAATTAACACAAAGAGGGATATACATTTTTCACTGTTTACTATTTAAGAGCATCCAAAGAATGCGCTAAAATAGTTAGGATATGTTCACATTTAATGTTTTTAAATGGGAATTTTGTATAATATGTAAGTATACATTTGCTGTAACATTTTTTTTAACCATTATCAATAGAGAACTGTTCTTTCCCGCACGACAGTTTTCGTGAAACCAAAGCACTCACACTGAAAAAAAGAAAAAAAGAAATGGGACGTCCGTAGAATAAATGTGTTTATTCATAAATGAAAGCAAACAATAGATCCAACCAGGGAAGTAATCTGATTTCTGTAAATGTAAAAATCATACAAATTAGTTTCTGTGTTACAAATGATAAATAATACTTCAGCAACATTGTTTAAATGGACAAATAGTGTAAACAACACGTAGACATCAAGTGATGTTTTGGTCAATAGTTGTGTTTTTTCCATCACTGGTTGCAACTTACAAGGTGTCTAAAATGCAAATGTACATGCTGTGAAACTGGTGTTTATTCCGAGCGCACAGCCTTATTTCATCCAGCATTGTATTAGTATAAATGATTGTGGTAAAGTACATGAACACATCGTGGAGCTGTATCACAAAAACAGAACGTGGGCAGGTTTTTGTCAGTTAATTGTGACTATAATGAAATATCAACACGGTGAACAATCACGCTCATTCTTGTAAGTGATTTTGGAATCAGGGCAGGTCAGAGTCGCTGTTAACACCTTTGACAAAACAATTTATGCATCCATTAATATGCTCAGTGCAAAAACAAACCCTGCAATGTCCTTTTCAATTAGACTGTTTTTTTTTTTTTTTTTTTTTACATTAATTGGTTTTATTACAAGTGGGTAAAATGTTCTTTTATATTCTGTATGTAACATTAAACAGTGCACTGTTGTCCAAAATGTCCAAAACTGACTACACCATACGGAGAAGACCAAAAGGAAATCTACAAAATACTAGAATGAAATACTCTGTACAGATCCATTACAGTGTCAATAAATGATTTTCTTCTATCAAAATATTGTGTTGATTAATCGAACAAAGCATTTAATTTCACTTCGTATCTTTAGTTTGATTGTACTGACTCTAAGGAAGTCTCCTTGGTGGTCCCGTATAATACATAAATTCTCCCAAATAACCCTCGCTTTAAAAAAGGTATTGCTTAAAAAAATCGTAATAAATCATAAAGTATTATTCCCTGTTGGGTTCTTTTGGTGAATTTATACAAAAAACAGATAAACGAATAAATGTTACGCATATACATGAATGTATTAATTAATTCCGACATAGTGGAGGAATAAAACGTTTGTTACTTGTTAATATCACCATCGCGTTTTTATTGTATTTAGACGTATGAGAATGGCCCTGCTGGGGGGGGGGGGGGGGTCACAGGGTGCAG
>JAPQRN010000022.1:12070244-12094680 GCA_037367275.1 Coranthus polyacanthus
CCCCCCCCCCCCCCCCCCCCCCCCCCCCCCCCCCCCCCCACAGGGTGCAGATGAGGAATTTCTTTGCTTTCATTAACTGCATGTAATGGAAATATTCAACAGTACAGTAAGTCCTGTAGCTGCCAAATAAAAAGTCACTTAATCACCGGGTGCCTGGCAACAGCATTACGTAAATGAGAACAAATGGCAAGAGCACATTTTGCCAAAGTGCTTTGTAAAAACATGAATGTCTAAAAGCAAATACTTATTATACACACACTCAACAACAGTCTTAACAAGGTCACCAGGACCACTGAGGAATTTAGATGTGACCACACACTTATCTTTACATAATTAGTCATAGCTTCGACAGAAACAAAGTCATAAAATAGACTGTTTAATAATTGTACAAACATATTACTGTAATTATTCTCAAAATACAGTGGATTTTTTTTTTTTTTTTTTTTTTTTAATTTACAAACTCAAGGCCTGTCACTCCACGCCTCTCAGCTCTAACAGTGTACAAGAAACTCATGGCAGTTGCTTTACATTAAGTGTAGTTTTTCTATTGTGCTTATGAGCTCCGTGCTCCAGTCAGGTGAGCTGGTCCTGAGTCTGAAGAGCAGTCCAAAAACAGCAGCAGTGACGGTGGTTGGAAAAAAAAAAAAAAAAAAAAAAACTAAAAAAAAAAAAAAAAAAAAAACACAAGAGAGGAGAAGTTCACAAACTTGGCTCTCCAAAAGTCCTCCTGCACTCCATGACCCCTGCTCCCGGGGCTCGGTCACAGTTGTGTGTCAGTTTAACCTGGCTGGGCGGGAGGCGATCGTACGCCAACTTGTACTCCCGGTCGAATGCATCTGCAGAGACACAGTTTATTAAATTAAGGACTTAGCACAGACGCTGCAAAAAAGGAATAATAAAGGAAAAAAGCCTTGTTTCTGGGAAACGAGTCTTACTCCTTTTTCAAAACAGACAAATAATCTTGTCAAGCATGTTTCCCACCAGAAAAGTCATCTCGTTTTAAGAAAATGTATCTAACATTGTCTTAATAAGATATTCAGCTAATACTGAAGCTGGATTTATCAAGTAAGAATCTAAAACAATGGTTTGCATAATATCCAAGCAGGACTGAACGGTTTGGTGAAAAAGTCACATTGTGATTATTGTGGACAATATTGCACATTTCAATGTGGGTCCATCACTTGCTTGGTCATCAAGGAAAATTATTCATTTTGAAATCTGTATTTTTTTTTTTTCAACTCAAACATGCAAACTTAAATGAAAAATGAAAAATGCTGAACTTTTAAAAAAATACTCGCACAACTCAATTTCAGAAAATTAAGTCTATCTTAAATAGCTGCGTTTCCATTGCTTGTAATAAGCACAACTTGCTGAAATCCTGTCATGGTTTTCCATTAAGTTCAACATGGTCTTTCAGTCACTAGACTTTTATTCTGGTTTTATGAAATCTAGCCGAGCAAAATTTGCTTACCCCATTAGCAGATGTTTTCGCTTAACAGACAGTTTGGTGATTTAAGAATATTTGTCTTCTTTCAAGTCGGGCTGTTTTTGCAGCGTACGCAATTAGTTTGCCTCAAACAACATGAGACTGAGATGAAAAGTTCTAGCTCTTAATCAAAGGGACCCAAGAAATGCTGCTTTTGAACTTACTGATATTAATGTTGTTCTTTCCCAAAGCCACCAGTGCAAGGAACAGCAAATCTCTGTACAGGCTCCTTTTGGAAGAGTAATGTTAAAAAGCAGTTAGTTAAAAAGCATTCACATTCCAGCATGGTTTTGCATAAACATTCACATGTAGTTATTTCCTCACCTCTGTCTCCTGAAACCCAGTTCCGGTCCCAGGTGCTGGATGATCTGGCTCATGGGCTGATAGACATCGCTCTTCTTTATGCTCCTCACAAATCCCTGCAGAAGCTCCACAGTGAAGAGCTGGCCTTCTTCACACAGCCCAGAGCGCACGAGGGAGTTGGCACCTGTGAAGAAAGAGAGATAAAAGTCACCCTGATCAAAGGCTCATTCATCTCCATCACTCAAAATCAACTATGAAAGTATAGCACTGATAAGGCTGGCATAACTAATAAGAATCCTGCACTGAATTATGCATGATGTTCTAGTTACTTCAGATGCATTATTTGATTCACATTCACATTTCTGACCTTGATAAACTTTGCCAGTGTTACCAGCAGAATCATAATTTCAACTTTTGAAACAAATTACCGCTGCAGTCTCAACAATGTGTTAACTTACAGTGTGTGTTCCACAGGACATAACAGGGCTGAACTTTGTCTTGATGTAACTTCAGGTTGTCCCACATGATCCTCACCAGCACCTGCTTACTGTCCTCAGACGTGATGCTCGGAGGAGCCTAGAGGGATCAAAAATAGATTGAGCATCGTACAACCTCAGACAGTCGAATTTTTGGTTCTGTCTTTAAAATGACTAGTATTACTAGTAGTGGTAATTCTAAGAAAAAGTAGGGATGCATCCGTAACATCGATGAACATCAGTATCTGCCGACGGCCTATTGGCAGATAAGATAACATTCACCGATGGCACTAGCCAATGTTAATATGTTGTTATATTAAAGGTCGCGAGTTTGATGATTGAATTTGTGGTCATTCCAAGATAGTGGGGTTGAAAACCGGTCAGTTATTGTTATTTATATATCATAATAAGATGAAAAGTTTGAATATTTTTCAAACTTTTCATCTTACGTTTGTTCAGTAGAGACGGAGCCTTGACAGCAATTGGCCATTACAACTGCCAATCACCCATTTTTATCCCCATCCCATCTCTGAAAAGACTTGTGATTGGCTAAATTCATCAAATCAAGACCGAAAACAGAGCCAAGAGGAGGTACAGAAGTCTCGTTTCATCGCAGATCAGTTGAATAATAATATGCTGAAAGGGAATTTTTGCCCAATGATGCCAAAAAAATACTGTCTACTGAAGCGTTAAACACTCTTGGATGAATTAATCAGTTAGTTAAGGTACGATTGAAAGCCACTGGTATGTTTACCTGGTCTCTATGGTTACAATGCTGAGAGGCGAGGACGAGAGCAGGCAGGTTACTTGGTAGCTCCAGCCTTTTGAAGTACCACACCAGGTTCCAAAAGACGATGGGATGCTGGTCGACGACACTCGGAGATGAAATGGCCTGGTCGCCTTCATTCACCAGCAGGCTCTCCAGCTCCTTCCACAAAACCAGAGGACTCAAGTAGGGCACCGTCACCGGAGCCGAGGGGGAAGCCGAAGCTGGCGCGGACTTCGCGGCTGGCCCAGGACTCCTGCTGCTCTCCGAGATCTGCGGGGGGGCTACAGATGGCTGAGCCACGCAGTCTGTCACAGACGTTCTGGCCTCGGGATCGAGCGGTGCAGACGTGTCCTCCTCCGTAACAGGATTGCTTTCCTTAGAAGACCTGAGGGGAGACACACAGTGGACGTGTTTAAAGAGGCCGCGGGGATAAAGCATGTTGTGTCTGAATGTGGATATGTGACAAGGAAAACCAAGCTACACACAAACAAAAAGACAGAAAGACAGCTGATATGGTTTTTTTATGCTGTTCATATAGTACTTTTAAAGATAATTGTTCTTTCTAGATGACTTATGTGATTTCTGATTTGTATTTTACCTAACTCCCAACGTTCTGATGTTTTCTTAAACATTGTTTCCCTTTTCAGGAGGGATCTGTCTGTCTCCATTACGGTTTAAAACACAATGCCTCAGGATCAGCTCGACAGAATGTCTTTAAATTTTGCGCAAACATTCACTTGGAGACAAGGATGAACTGAAGACATTTTAGTAATCAAAGGTCAAAGGTCAAGGTCATTGTAACATCACACATTTTTGGTGTTGGTGGATGCAACACCCGCCCCCCCCCTTTGTGATGTTGATTTGAAAATACCTGACGAAGATCTGCGAGATTGAAAAGTTGCTGAAATAAAACTGCTTTGAGTTAGCCGTAGTGTGTGGACCTTTTGTCTGCCTTGAGTTTCTACACATAACCTCATATTTCAACTGAATTCAGTGTGAAATCGTGATTGTGTCCATATGTTAGGGAACTGTAAAAGAATTCACCTGTTCTGTGGTCTCAGATCTTTGATTTCCACGTTGAGGAAAGGCAGAAAGGCTGTGCCGCAGAACGGACAAGTGCTGTTCAGGTTGGAGTCGTTTGCCGTCCAGCCAGCCATGATCTCCTCGTCATACACCAGACAGTCGCACGTTTTGCAAAGTGAACAGCTGGACATCAGCACCTATAACCAAAAGAAACATTACCAGGAAGAACCATGACTGTCTGAGTCAATCGAAGGATGAGTGTTTAACCAGGGGTGTTTTAAATGTATTTTAATTTAAATAATTTATCTACCTTTTGGCTTGTGTGTTAAAAGGAGTACATTAAAGACAAGCACATCAAATAACATCCAGACAAGCCCATCATAATGGGACACATTAGAGGACATTAACATAAAAACATAATAAAAACTACATTAAGAGGAGCACCAGATACCCGATGGAGTGGGCCGACTTCGGTTATTAAATATAAAGTGCTGTGTACTGAGGTAGTAGCTGATTTTTAAGAAGTGCCTGTCATTACTGATTGAGATATTTTATAGCCACAGACAAAAACTATTTTTTATGGACGTCTTTATTTGTACAGCGGACTCTGTAACTGCCTTTAGAGCAAAGAGAGTTAGTAACTGACCTCTACGGTGTAGTTTGGAGCGGGATGGAAGCGGCTGGTTTCAGGTGAGGAATCTGGAGTGTGAGGAGCCTTAGAAGGAAGTGCCAAACCACCTGGATAGGATGGAGGTATGACAATTAGACGCACAGGGAAAGCCGAGATTTAACACAGACATCAAAGGTGTAAATCTGAAGCAACAGTGGAGATCATGGAGACATGATGCAGCTCATCGTGTGCAGACGTTTTGTTTTGTGTTTTAGTACATGTGTCTGGTGGAGTGCACGTGAGTGTGCATGCACGTGTACATGTCCACATTTTATGTTAAGCGTAGGGCCTGTGGCTGTGTGCAAAACAGCCTACACACTGAATCAGCCCTCACGCCTGATGGCCTAGATTCCCACAGAACAACACCCGAGTCTCTCCATTACTGAGCTCTTCTCTTACTCTAAATTTAGATTGTCAAGAAGGGTTTGCTGGGAAGCAATGTAATAGTGCAGTTAAAGAATAGGTTTAACAAGCATAGCTATAAGCCATTATTTTTTTTTACTTTTGGCATGTATTTACAAATACTGCTAAGCACTGAACTTACTGAAGTTGCAAGTAAAGCAAAACATGTCATTTCAAGATTCCATATATCAATGAAGAACCAAAACTAGCAGATTTAATCTAACTCTATTGCTCATAAAGAGTGATTAAAGCAACAAACCGGAGAAAGAGTTGTGTCTGAACACTCGGTTGGGGGTGCCTGGGCTGCTCAGGTTAGTGTGACCCACAACCGGGCTCCTCCTGAGTCGGGACACGTTGCCGTGCTGGGGTGAGGTAAAGCCATCTGGGTCCAGACAGGAGTCATTATCAAGCAGGGAGGAGCAGTCTGCCTCTCCTGAGGTCAGTGAGGATACACTAATCCTGTCACAGTTTACATCCTATAACAGAGCAGGAAATCAACACACGATTGCGTTTCAGAACTTAGCCAGTTTGAGGCTATCAAGCAGCAGTCACAGGGTCAACTAATCTGTTTTTTTTCACTCATTATTTGTAATTAACTAAAGTCAATACATTTTTCTCATTTTAGTGTTGACAGGCTACAACTCATGACGTGTAACCAATCAGATCATGCTGTGAGTCAAAACAATGCACTTCTAAACTAATTTATTTGATTGGATATAGGTTTAAAAAAATAATGCCAATAATCATAAAGATGCTGAATATCGGAGCCAGTAATTGGTTGAACCCTTTAGAGAATATTTGTTAGGGAACAGTGATGCACTACAAACCTGTGTTAATGAAGTCTGAGACGACAGACGAGAATAGAGACGGCTGGCTTTCTCCGCAACGCCCTTCCCTGCTGATATGACGCTGCTCTTGAAAATGTCCAGCGTCGGTGTGAACAGAGAGTCCATGGAGAAAGATGACGTGGAGGGAGTAGGTGATGAAGGTGATATCAAGGAGGAGGGTCTCTCCCGGTCTTTGATGCCCAGAGGAAGAGACGGCGATGGCCTCAGACGCTCCTTGGGTTTAACAGGCAGTGGGAGGTGCGTGTTGGAGCGGAGAAGCGTGGCGGGTCGGGGGGACGCGTGAGGGGATGCGGTGGAGTGACACAGAGGACTTGAGGGGTTTTGCAGGTCCATGCTGAGAGTGCGGCTCCTCAGAGGGCTGTTTGTATTGTTCATGTACATCTCAATCTCCTCAGCGAGGTCATGGCGCGCCGTGGGTGTGCTGCTACTGTTCTGGTCACACTCCTCTGCTGTTTGTGTCGCCATCAGCGACAGGGGATCAAACCCCATTTCAATACCTGTCCTTGTCACTGTCCCAGCACTGCAGCTCACACTCCTCTCTATGGACACACCACTGACACCTGACCTCTCCACTGCACCGCTGCAGCTCACACTCCTCTCCGCTAATGGTTTCTGTTTACTCTTCTCAGCCTCCGTCTCCTCCTCCTCAACCTCGTGCAGTCTGTCAGCAGCTAGGTGGTGCTGCTTCATTGAGCTGAGGTGAGGGACGGTTAGCCTCAGAGCGCCCTGTCCACCAGATAAGTCAAGAGACTTTGGCCGCTCTGTTTTTGGCTGAACACCACACAGAATGGTGTCAACGGATGAACTGGAAACAAGCCTGCCGCCATTGCCTGTAGGAAAAAGACACACGAAGCAGGGTATTTAAATCTAGAGACATTTAAACACCAATTAAACTGGAGTGAAAACACACTTGTAATAGCCTTATGACAGTGTTGTCGAGTTAAACTCACCTGCACTAGCATCTGTAGATCTGCAGTTTCTACTTGAAGGAGAGGTGCTGCTCATTGGTTCAGTCTCAGATGCTGGAGATTTAAAACATCAACTTGTTACGAAGACTGAACACACTTTAAAGACTTTAAAGACTTTCTATAGTCTTTCAATTTGCATTCATCCTGGATCTTTTTTCATTTCGTGTGGACAAAATCACTTTTATTTTATTCACAGGATAGAATTTTTTAAATAGATGTTGCTGTGGTGCATTCATTTACACAAATCTATTGCAGATTAATGGAGAAAGGAAGAAATGAGCATTAAAATAAATACATAAGAGAGTTAAATAAATGTTAAAATGAACATGTAATATCCTATATCCAAAATAAAGTTTTATGCGATTGGGACTGAAGTAAAAAGCCAAATTGGAAATTATCAGGTACTGTTGATCCTAAAGGTTGAGATAACAGAGAAGCGTGTGTTTTATTATATAAATGTGTAAAATCCTGATACACAAACACCTGGTTACATAACATGTTCATCCATCAGCAGAATCTGTTTTTCGAGAACATCTAAATATAACGGCAAATGGATGGGTAGAAAATGCATTACACCCACACTGGGATATGTTACCCCATCTTTTAGAGAGAGAACATTCATTTTGCTGCCAATAAGCAGTGATTCACTTCTGCCGAAATGGTCATTAAGAGTCAAAGACTAGAGGTAGCGACTAATCCATAACTCACTGGACTGCCTCGGTGCTTTGTCTGCCAGCAGTGGATTGTTGTCAGTCTCTCTGCTGCACATCCTCTCCTCCTCTTTGGACAGTGAATCATAGCCTTGGTCCGACTGTCCACCTGAAAAAGATAAAGAGTCTTTCATTTTTTTTTTTTTTTTACACTATCTTTTGTGTCTTCTTTCAGAGGGTGAATCCAGCTATTTAGTCTCCGTGAGTTGTTTGTGAGAGAGACAAGTGATCTGAGAGGTTTTCATTCAACAGACCGTGGTGACATTCCCTGCAGCTTACAGCACGCACCACTCCCAGAATAGAAAAGCAAAGAGCAGCAGGAGTGAAATATAGTCTTTGAAACCATGCATCATAATCACAAGGTCAGACTACAAAAAAAGTACAGCCTTCATTTCTCTACTTTATATTATTCTCTGAGAATTTCTGCTTTTACCACCGAGGAATAAGAAAGATGACAGTGAAGTACTGACTGAAACTGAAAATACTGTTACAACCATGCGAAGATTATATGCATATGTCTCCTAATTTACATACTCCCAAATCATTTTAAAAAGAGATTGATATATAAGTAGTCTTTTTACTTGATGGTGCTATTTATGTATTACATTACGCTTTTTGATCGGTCATTTGGCCAGTTTTACATTTGAGAAGATATTGACAAGTGAAAATATTGAAGTCATAAGGTGACATTGTTTAGAAGGATTTCTTACTACATGAAGACTTTATTTCCTTTGGGGTCAGGTGACACAAAGCGCAACGCAGTGTACTAGTGCAAAGTACAATGCTATCAAGAAAAATACTAGACAGAGACGTTTAAAATGAAGGTTTACAGATCATTTAGTCTGGCTGGTTTCAATTTGGAAAATTAGATGAAATCATGAGCTATACAAAGACACAACGTTACCATGACGAGGAATAATTAAGGAATGACAGTGAGATATTGCATTTAGAAAAAGAAAAAGAAAAAAAAAAGATGGCTTTGTACCTGTACTAAATCCATCATCACTGGAGTCCATTTTAGTGAAGTCAGTGTCGATGGAAGTGCGCTCAGCAGAGTCATTAGCACTGTCCAAGCTGCCATGACTGACAGTGTCAAGATCGCTCCCATCTGAAGGGAGATAACGGCAAAGAGAAGGGATGAGAGGTTAAAACCAAAGAGTAACAACTGCAGTATATGACAAGAGCCCAGCTGGTATAAGATCACTGTGTAAACACTTTGAACGCCGCTGTAATCATCATCATTCACTTCAAGGATACAGGAATGCTTTGGATGGCGCACAGTTGTCATCATGACTTAACATTAAAGCAAGTCAGTGCACAAAAAAAGAGGATCAAACTTTCATTTACTGTTGACTCGACACACACGATTAAAATGCACATTTTCCTTTTTAGAAATTGTAAATCTACCAAAAAATATTAAAACATGTACCAAAGGATCACTTGGCATAATGACATTTTGTCCACTTCAAATAAAGTCAAACTCTGCATGCAACAGCTACACCAAGGAGAGTACAGAATCTGGTGCAAGGGATGATGTTTTCATTACAGCCCCTCTTTACTTGTCTCTACATGTCATTATGTTAATGAGAGCCTCGCTGTGCTGTTGTGGGACTTGTGGGAATAACATCAAGACCAACATGTGTACTGAGACTGCTGGGGAGGAAAACCTCTTCGCTCTGTTTAATTAGAGTCATTAAAAACTGCAGGATGGGAACAATATGAGCTGGAGGAGGCAGGAGTTGGTATAAATCTTGTTATGAGTCCAGGAAAGAAACAGGAACACCTTCTCCCACAGGATGAAGTCATTTACATCTCAATTCATCAAGAACTACAGGAGGTAAGAACACCATGTACCGTGGAAAAGGAATCCCTCACATCTACATATTATATAATATAATTTAATATAGGCTAATCTCTTTGGTAGGATGCAGTGAATACTGATATGTGTTTTAGTATCTGTGTCAGTATATGATACTGGTAGTTATGATATGAGGATGATTAATTTATTAGAATTAAATGTCTAAATGTTTATTTGTATGTAAAGTATCATGTGCCAGTTTTATACTAATACTCTTTATTTACTACACTATGTGTTGTCTAACTTCATTTTACTTGAGGCAACGGCGTAACAATCAGCTTGTTAATCAGTGTGCAAATGAGAGGTTATCAGATATCAGTAAAAGATGAATATCATGCAGGATATTATGACTCTTACCTGAGAGCTGAGGATCTCTGCGCAGGGTCTGTTGTTTTTTTCCTGCTTGCTTGAACTGGACCACACCGAGGACAACGTTCCTCAGCTTTCCCCATAAAAAGTAGCCTCCTCTGGTGGTGGAGGGCCAGGTGCTTTCCAACACCGCCTGCAGCAGGAGCATGCAAATGAGCCCATACATTCACATCAAATTACTTACTTTAATGACACGTGCACTGTAGACAAACGGTACAGACCTTGTTGTAATACCCGTAAGTGATGGCATTGGGTTGAACTCCAGCCTTCTTCATCTCAAACAGTACCCTGACAGCCAGAACGGGCTGACTGTACTGGCCACACAGCTGCAGCAACACGCGGTAACACACCTTGGAAGAGAAAAAGAAACAAACACAAACACGATTAAAACTTATGATGAACTCTGAGAGATGTATTCTTTTTTTATTTACACTTACATACTAATATAACGGTATGCATCTGTTTTTTCTTACCTCATCAGGAGCCTGCAGCTTCTTATCTTGCATCTTCCTCAGCACATCATAAGCCATGCGCAGAGCCCGTACCTTAGAGTGGCAGGTACCGACAAAACCTGGCAGGCAGATGTACCACAGGCCGTAGCAGTGGCGCAGCAGACACTTGGACCACATCTGAGGCATAGATGAATGTGTTTTTGCCATCTTCTGAGCCATTCTGATCTCCTGAGACAAAGAAAGACACATGTAGAGATAATTTATCGTCATTTATCGACCAGATTGGCAAGTTGTATTCCTATCTGAACTCACTGTATAGCATGAGAGCAAAATAAGCTTAAATTCTTAAACCTATGACAAACCAGGATCAACTAAGTTGGAAAAACAACAAGAACCCACGTTTCCTCACAATTATGTGCTTGCACAGTAGAATATGTTCATGAAGAGATAACAGTTACTAAACAATTAACAATATTTTGTACTTTGAACCAAATCACACTACTCATGCGGCTGACCTGTTTGGAGCGTCTGAAGATGGCCGTAGGGCTGGCCGGGCTGCTGTGGCGTGAGGTCATGCCTGCTGATGGAGGATTTGGTCCCTCCAGTGGCTGCAGAAGCTCAGCATTCAGCACAGGAAAGCCAGAGTAGCTGCATAAAACACATACTCTCTCAGAGACTGAGCCATACACCAAAACAGACATCAATCATACTTATCCCACATAAACACTTGCAAGCCAAACCACATGTACAGCGACTTGGCCGTGACACCCTGGAAGCTTGTGTGCTAACATAAGAATCCAAAAGAGATGTGTTCCGGCTCAAAATAATCACACAGCCCTACAGCGTTGACAAATTTCTCAACAAAAGAAGAAATTTACTCTGAGTCTCTCCTTCGGGAGAGCACTGTGCACACCCGTTGTGGTTGAGAAGTGCTCTTCAAGTGTGTGTCTGCGTACAACAGAGTAAAAGAAACACTCTTTCTGGGATATCACTTAGAGATCCATATATGCTGTGTGTTACCTGTAACACAGAGGATGCTCTTCTCCCTCTGGAAGAGGTGGCAGCTCTGGAGGGTTGATGTAGACTGTGTGCTCACTGTGGTGGGATTCATCCAGCTCGATCAGTCTGGTTTCCTCTGGACGTTCACTGTCCATCTAGTTTGAGAAGAAAAAAAGACACAGTTGACAATTCAACAAGCTTTTCTGGCACCATCATGTACATACACAGTATTGCCACACATTCGCCACAGCTTCTTGATCGATCAAACAAAGGTAATGCCTTCACGCTTACTCCCAACATTTTTTCATTAATAAGCTATTTTTACTTGGGTCTTTATCAAGTCAGAATGTTTAAGGAATGAAAAACAAACCCATATTTATACATAAAGCTCACGAATAGGTTGACAGCTCTATGTATATTTCTATGAACTCAGATATATGGGATGACATTTGTGATACAATTTTATTTTGATATTATGTTTTCATACACAGGAATGTTTTTTGTTTACTTTTGCATTAATGCTATTAATACTATTGCTTCTGGAGTTGAATCATTGTTAACCACACGTGCAGTCATAGAGCTGTCAACCTACTGGTGTGTATTGGCACGAACAACGTGCTCTCCTTTTTTCAAACCTTCTGACTTGATGAACATCTAAGTAGGACTGAAATGTCATTGATAAAAAAAATGTAGTTTGGAGTAGTTGCACAGGCATTACTTTTGTACATGGGTGCTGCTTTTTTGGCAGCCTTCAACCTATCTGTGATAAGTGTATAACTACTCTTGCTTAATTCTTTCCTCTTAGCTCTACTTGAAAACAAATCCATCGGTGGAAGTGCTGCCTGAGGCCTTGTGGACATCTGATATGAGACCTCAGATCAGGTCATATATGACGGTCAGTGAGAACAAACAGACGTCAGTAACGAGCTCATCTCGCCAGAAATATGCCCTCTGCCTCCCTTGAATTTACCACCACGGCCAAGTTAGAGGCTTGAATCCATGAGTCCTCCACGACTAAATTAATCAAGGCTTCAGTGACCTGGACAAAATTGATGCCATATTGCTCTGGGGACGTGAAGCAATTAAACTGTAGTGTTGTCACGATACTGTAATTTCTAAATTTGATACAATGCCTTGAAAAATATTGATATTCGATAGTATGGGGAAAAAACTGACACGACATTAAGGGCAGAAAATGTTAGATTCTTATTAAACAACAAATATGAAATGACTGCACCAATAAACTGGCCGTTGGAAAGACAAGACAGTGAGAGAGCACAGTTGGTACCTGTGTATCGATACTGTAGAAAATGAGCTCAAAACTGTTTCAAATATTCAGAATTGATATCTATTGGAAAATGTATATTTTGGACAGAGGTATTAAACTGTATGACTTTGTCAGCTTGATACTAAACTGTCACATTTCCTGTAGCTCAAAAATGAGTGAATGACATGTTGTAACTTGCTGACTTGTTAAAAAATTCACTGTCTGTTGAAGAACAGCAGCAACAACACAAAGCACCATGGGAAGATAAAACCCAAATGATCTATTTTAGGAAAAACTGTCTGGGATATCATAAAAAGCCTGTTATCCAGATGTGCAGTCACTAGGCTTATCTGAATTGATTACCAGCTTATCTTAGCATAAGCTTTACAAAAATATTAATATTATGGCAGCGGCTGAATAACTCCCCATTGCTCCTGCATTACAGGGTTTGTTCCACTCAGTCGAGTGGATGATTCACTCAATTGACTGTCACTGACCTGTTTGCCCTCGCTTCGATTCTGCTTAGTGTTTCTCTGCTTGTTGCCCTTCCTCTTACACTCAAGAGGTCTTTCTCAATCACGCACTTGTTGTCAACTTCAGCAGCAGTGACGCTTAATGAATCAATGCTTCCACTTCTCAATAATAACCACAATGGCCGCTCATACAGGAGATTCAACTGTCCGTGCAGGATGCAAGAGCAACTTCCTGATTGCACAAGTGTGCAAGCATAGAGAATTTTTTTTTTTTTTTGGAGGGAGGAGGTTGTTTTGTCTTTTTTGTACGTGTTGCAAAACACGCATAAGCACATTGTGTTCATAAAAGCTGTCAATTCCCCAAATGTTTCTCACTCTAACAGAGAGGGAGTAGGACTAGTCCAGATCCCAGAAATGCCAGCAACGAAACTCTTAATATGATACTCTTGTCTTTGTGTGTCTTTTTTTTTGTCTGTCTTCTTTATTAGATTTTAGAAAAGCCTTTGGAGTCAGGACATGGCATAGAGAAATCATCTTAGCCAACAGCAAGCACAAATAATTAATCACTGTCTCGGCATCACCTCGCTAGCAGTTCTGCATAACCTACAGACTCTGTGCAGTTCATTCTAATGGCACTTTGTTCAATAATGGAGATTGCTGACATGCACAGACAGCTAATGCATATCGTCGCTTTTCCACTTTCAGCTTCACTGTCCCTTTCCCTTTCTTTGATTAATTTAAAGTGAGTCCATTTACACAGGACTTTGATCACACTTATATAACAGTAAAAATGAATATGGAATATAATGAAACATACATAAAAATAAGTACAGAATAAGAATAAGTACAACAAAACAGGTCTCATTTTTGCCTCTAGGAGCTTACCTTGCCTCCAGTGGTGAATAGCTAGCAGGCACAGGCCATGATCACAAATGCAGCAGCAGTAAGGGAAGACACAAGGCAGAAAATCAGAAAAGATGAAAATAAGCGCAGGAGGACTGAGAACAAGACAGAAAAAGCATTTTTAAAAGGAGAGAATAGAAAAGACAGACAAATTAGAGATGAGAAAAGCTTAGAGCTGATGTTAATAAGTAGCTCATGGGAGATGTTGGAGTGTTAATTACTCTACGTTTAATTCTATTAGTGCCTGTTGTTTGCTTATTAGTTCTGCAAATAGCTTCAAATTAAACCGATGCCTCAATAAGACATCTTAATTGAAAAGCCAGCATGACATTAATCTTTCCTCTAAATGTCTTAACAAACTTCAACAAATGGGTTGAGGCCAGGCCAGATTTTGCTATTGGAGCATTGTTCTTACACAGTAGAATGATCCCATTCTCATGATGAACTACTTTGGAAACAGAAAATCAATGAAGAGAGTAATTGTAATCCTCACCTTATCAACACACTCATCAAAGAAAGCCAGGCTGGCGTCTTTATCGCTGACAAAAGAGCATTCCTCTATGAACCGGCTGAACATTTGAGTCTTCATCATGAGGGAGTAAAAACGCTGATGGGAACGATCTCTGCTCTTCAGGAAGCCTATGAGACATACAAATTTACTTTGCAATGACAAATATAGGAGCATGAAAAGCTGACATTTATATTAGGATGACCATTATAAAACCAGACAATAACTTATCAAACTGCTGCAGAGGTCGAGATGCAGACTTAACCAACATTTACAGGAAATTAAAACTGTGGTATGAACGAGTTGTTCTCAGCTGCTTCGGTTGCATAAGAGCACGCAGATGTGCAGGGACATTGTGCTATTAATCCTGGCCGTTTCTCTGACTTGTCATCCCAGCCTAATTTCCACTGTGGCTTGAGGCTAAATCACAAGAGTCATTACAGTGGTGATTTAGGCCAAACTTTGATGCACCATCATTCAAATTGTAACCCCCTAATGTAATACAGGGCAATAAAAGCACGCCAGCGATGTTCTGTGACACAACACACTCAACACACATACGCTAATGACTGAAGCATACCTTGTAGGTCAAAAAGTGAACTGGCATCGGTTGTCTTTTCTGAAGGGGCTTGTGTGATAGGCAATAAGTAGGAGCGGTAGCCTCGCAAGATGGCCGCCATGAAGCGAAGAAAGGCCTCCTGGATCTCCAGCTCCAGAGTTTGGAGGCTCTTTCCACCGTTGAGCTCACTGTCAGCCACTGTGTGCTCCATCTGCAAATCCTCACGGTTCAACTGACCACCTGAGGAAACGCAACATGTGCACTGCGTAAGCAAATAAACAAGACCTACTAACCTATTTACTGCACACACTGCAAGAAAACAAATAAGGTCTATCAAACAATATTCAGCGGCAGGCAGCAGAAGAGAAACACGCTGCTAACAGAAGAGTGATTTTTGTAGTTTTGCAGTGTTTTTAACCACATACGGGAACATACATAGCTCCGAGCAGGTTAAAAATAGATCACCTGACATGACATCATTATATTTCCAAGTTTGTAAGGGATAACACTGAGAGTAATTGTTAATCAGTCACAATCAAAGAGCTTCGTTCTAGGTAGGGTTTTTTTTTTTTTGCATTGATGATTAATCACAATAATGAGTTAAGTCAACAGTATTAAATGCAAATAAATAATCTCTCTCTCTCCTACAGAACAAAATAAACCATGGAACAATAGAGTGATATGATATGATGGAATCTGAGTAAGCAGAAACACAATAAATTGCTGAGATGAAGTACTGTGTATCACTCTAAATTACTCTTGATCCACAGAATCTCCTGGGATACACTAGACATTGCATATTGACTTCATGAGCTGGATGTTTTCCTGTAAAACTGACTGTACAGGCTGACTCAACAGACTCAAGCAGCCACCCTAAATTATTCATAAACCCACACAGAAAATGACGCAGCATCGCACTGGACTCACCCTCAGTGAGCTGCTGATAGAGTTTATTCAGGGTATTCAGAAGATGTTTGCAGGCTCTCCTGGGCAAGATTTTCCACGTCAAAGCCTTCTTGTCGTCTTTTCTGAAAGCACACCATATGGTTTAAATTACATGGGAGGACAGTTAAGAAACATTGCAAAAGGATATAAGGAGAAAGAGAAATTCACTGACAACTTAATCTCTCCACAACATGCTTTGAATTAATGTGGGAGACCAGTGAACCCAAATGTACTTTCGTGAATGGTGAGAATATTTCACATTCCATTTCCTATCGTTACATAAGAGGGGCTCTCACTGACAGATACTGATAACTTCAGAAAGTCAATCATAAAACGATTTTTTCTGTGTCTTAAAGTTGCAGGTGGCCATCCATCACCGAGCAGTCGCGGTCAGAGATTACTTACTGGGAGATGGTGTTGGTGTCCAGATCCACACAGCTGATGTCGGCTGGCGGCACATAGAGGTCAAAGTATCTGGAGTCCACGCCCACAATGAAAGGACACGGCGCACTGAGCACATCGGCCAGGGCCAGCGGGCATAGAGGGATGTAGGGACAAGGCCAGTGGAAGGGGAAGATCATCTGGTGGAGAGGAGACATTTCCAGGATGATGATAGAAGAGATTCTGGTGTGAATATGTAGCAGTTTGTCTCATTTTCTAAGTTCTTTTAAAACAAGAAGGACGCTCGGACGGCACAGACCTCCGCCAAGGAAGTAGTCCACCCTTCTCATTTCACAGTGTTTTTAAACTACAAAATAACCACAAATTATGACCTATGTTTTCCCCTTTTTGTCAGTCGATGCTACCAGTTAGTTTAGTTCTAAGTGAAAACAATTAAAGGCCCCATCCCCTCATCCTCCTCCACTAAGTTTCCTGAAAATTGGTGCAATAGTTTTTGTGTAATCCTGCTGACAGACAGATAGATATAATGCAAATATAATACACAGGTTGTTTTTTTGTAGAACTCTCCAACAGCCATAAAACCATGAGTCTTCTTTGATGTGATTATGGGTACTTTGTTAAAACCACAGCTCTACCTCTTACCTCATTTACCATCGTATCTGAAATCTCATTAAAGACCACCATCCCAACTGTAGTTTTCAGGAATAATGGATATTAAAAATTTAAGTGAGATGGAACTTACAGATACAAGAGCCTCTGTGACACTGGTGAGGACAGCTGGGCGTAAGGAGTGAACCAGGATCTTGTGCTCTGTGACAGCCAGCACCAGCAGAGTGGCTGCGTTCTTTGGGCCCAGGTTTAGTAGTAACGTGGAGAGGCTTCCACCGCTACAGCACGAAAACAAGCACACAAATTCAGACAAGCAGCTCTAGATTCTAGGCAGCAGCATATTAATGTTACAATTTTGCTGATTGTTCCCTACCTAAGAGGCAGTGGAGAGGAGACAGGTTGGCTCAGTATCAAGCTGTCGTGTGGAGACAGCTGTGGAATTCAAACAGGAGAAGATTACCCCACTGAAGCATTAGTGGGTGGAAGAATTAGCTCAAATGTCCTCTTTTGAACTCACCTGAGCTAGGATGCGAGGTCTCTGAGTTGAGGGGAATGGCACATTTTGCATGAAATGAGAGATGTGCCTGTGAATAAAAACACAATTATGTTATTTAAATCATGAGGGCACCTGCCTTCGTAACAAAGAACACTTTATATTAAGGTGCACAAATTCGCCATTAACTAGTTGCTTATTAACTCACATGTTAGTAGCACATTGGCTCCTTACATAAGCAGTATTTAGGAGGTTATTGAAGGAAAACTGTTAGTCTAATGATTGTAATATAATGATTGTCATGCAAAATTAGGCATTATAAAGAATAATAAAGAGTCAATATGTTACTAATATCTAAAGCACCTAGTTAAAGGTGAATATGTGTGCTTTAATGTGTTGTCAAAAGAATTAACAATGTAAATCAGACTCTCTGATAAGACTGTGAATAAAACATTGCTAACTTTTCAATAGGCAGGGCATGCGGTCCAGAGATGGAGTATCGGTAGAGGAAAGTGAGAAAACTCCTGAAGGACTGGAAGAAGGGCCAGTGAGAGAGCAAGCAGATGCTTTTGTTGCTGTAAACACTTCTGGTCCCATCAGGTCCGAGATCAGAGCTTGGCAGGCCGAGCTGCGAGCGCTGACGCTCAGACAGATTTTCCTCTGAGTAAGGCTCATAGAACTGGATGGCTGCTCCATATACCTGCACACAAAGCCATTGAAATACAAGTGTGATGATCAGCATAAAGAATGTATACACAATTATGGACACACAAAAAGACCTGATGCAAACGTTAACAAACCACAGAAGTGAAAAAGCGTAGTTAGATAGATGCTGTGGCAATTTTTTATGATAAAAAATTAGCTGAAAACTCCTCCTTTGAAGTTCTTCCTCCCAAATAAATAAGCAAATCACTCCAGGCATGAAGTGCCAGGAGACAGGCCTGCAGACTGAAGGTTGCAGGGAAGAGGCACTGCGCACTGAGGCATTCTATATTTTAAACTCGAGCACCAGCCCAAGTGGAGAATGAGCTATCCATTATTAAAAAGATGAGCTGCAAAAAAAAAAAACATCTTTATGCTGTATTGCTTTCAAAGGCTAAAAGCCTTTTAGTATTCCAAACGCAGCCTTTAGACCGTTTTTGGATTCCAGTCAGAGTTCAGAAGTTGATTAAGACTGTCTGGTATTCTTAGAAACCCTGCTGCAGTTCATCAACAAACTAATCCATACGGGATACTAATGCACAGATAGAAATGGAGACGCACATAAAGAGGGAGAGGTTGGTTGAAATGAGGCAATTCAGAGAGATTCTGTATTACAGAGGGAAACTATAGATTGCACGTGACTCAAAAAGCACAAAATATACGTAAACATTTACGACTGCAGTTGCTAAAACATATATAACATAGAAGAGTAATGAGCATTATTATTGGTAATTCTATTGCGTGTATGTGGATTTACTTTTTCTCCAGAGGCCCCTGTCAGTACGAATGTAGAAAAGACAGGCAGGGAATGTTTGGTGTGTGCAGGCCAGCACTCAATTGTAGCCCCCATGGGAAGGCAGAACATAGGCACTGACTCAGGCAGTGGGAAGGACTCGTAGTCTTCTTCAGGGTACCGACATAGCAGACCTGGACAAACAATGAATATGAAACCTTTTACAACTTCATTGCATGTTTGTTAAATATCCAAAATGAAACTTCTTGATAATACTTTACCTGCTTTGTAGGCAATTGTGTTTGCTTTAGCCAGAGACTTTTTATAACAAAGGTAGACTGAGGATCCCCACTGGAATAAAACAAAAATCAGCATATATCAATTAAACCTGAATTATTCGTGCAGGCACACTGGACATAAAACACTGGGCCTCATTCACCAACTTTGCTTAAGAGAAAAGTACTTCAAAAACCTTTTAACATAATTTAAGTGGGAACAACTGGCATGCGCTTTCAATTTACGATTCATAATTCTAAGAACACAGGTAAGAACAACATCACAAAGACTCTTCTCAGGATGTTTCTCAAGAACACATTTACGAAAAAATATTATTGAATGAGGCCCAGTGTTCTCAGAGCTTTAGCCCACCATGCTGCTGTTGAGGTTCTTATCCACTTTGCAGAATGTGTGAGGGGGCGTCTCCCCCTTGCCCGGGATGATGATGCAGACATCAGTGACAGCCAGAGAGGTGTGGGGCTGGCTCTTCGGGGCTCGGCGGTAGGTGATGTAGATCCGCTGGGAGGATGAGCTGCTGATGTTGGCAGGACGACCTGAGGGCGTAGTCTGGACGATGTGACATCCAGACTTCAGCTTCTCTTTCCACTCGTACAAAACCCTGAGATACAAGACAGGGTTACGCTGGCTTTTCAAATGATCCCTCTGAAACACTGTTGTTAAAAATTTTATGGGAGAACTTTGATAATATATTCACTGAAGACATGTCAGACAAGAGGATGTGTTTAAGGGAAGATTAGAGTGACCCAAGGCAGAGCAGTGATTAGTGGTGCTGGGTGAGGAAAGGGTCAGTGACTGAGGATTACTGCTTACCCGAGATCAGTCAGTGGTGGCTTATCTCTGCCTCGCTTGAAGCACAAGAAGATCTGTGGGCCCCTGAGGCTGGCTCCATTGAGCTCTGCAGAGAGGCCTGAGGGGGTGCTTTCCACACAGGTGAAGCCGGGAGGCACCTCTTCACCCAGGGAGCGGATCACTACCGCAACATCGGTGATGGGGGCTTTGGGTTTCACAGATTTGGGACCTACATCGTCAAAATGGAGCTCCTCTTCCAGAGGCTTGGACAAGTCAGTAAGGCCAGCAACCACAAAGTAGTCAGCTACACGGGGCCCTTTATCCTCCATCATTTCCCATTCCCACACTGCTGCAAAGTAGAGGGGGAGAGAAACGAGAGCAAGTCCATTAGGCATTTTAATTATATCGCTGGATGTAGTCTAGGCTAAAAAGAAAGGGACGTTTTTTGGAAAAGTCTGTGCTGAGCAGACAAGTTAGCTAACTGAACACGACCTTAAAAAACCCTGACTGGATTAATTCCCTCGCTTCTCAAATGTTGCATTCAACATGGGAATGGAGATATCATGCGCCGCGTAACATGTTACCTACATTACAAAAACAGGCTACACTGAAAAAATAACAAAATATAATGTCAGCATCTGGAATCAGTTAGCATGCATTCCTCTCTGCAAAAGCACTATATTTCACCAAGAAATATGGGAAGGTTTAAGACCAGTGACCTTGCTATATGCCATGACAGATTATGTAAAATAAAACACATGCCTTTTTAGAAAAAAAGAAAAGAAAAAGCATCCGTTGAAAGGAAAAGTACCATTAGACTATGCATTATGGACATAAAAGACAGAGAAAGCTCTTTGTGCACTCTTAGCGAGGTGATATTCAGACATAGTATATTCTGCACTCAGCAATGTAGTGGAAAAAGAAAGGAATAGAGGGAGCGCCTGTGAGTCAGCTTGTTATAGCTTTATCACAAAGCACGGAGCCCTGGAAGCACTCTGAGCGCTGGGCCGGCTTATTGTGCTTCAGTTAAAGAGCCTGCTTTATCTCTCTCAGCAGTTCCTTCACACTCACTAGCAAACTGATAAACAGCTGCCTATTATTTCCCCCATTGGGATATGAGGGAGTTAGCATAAAGTTTTCCTCTGCGCTCAATGTGTCGCCACTAGTTACACGGCACACAAGCTGTGGCCGTATCTCACCCACTCAAGACTTTGGCTTCCACTGGCCTTAAAGCTAATGCATCTGTTTGCTGTTCCCCACGTGGCCGAGTGATGGGAAAGCACCGCTTACAGGCTTAAGGCATGAAACTGACCGCTAACATCATAACATGGAAAAAGGCAGATAATCTATGGTAGCAAGCGCGCAGTAGCATTACCATAGTCATCCACAGTCATGTTGAGAGACGATGAGATGATTCAGCTATCGGTAATTTGACCGTCAGATATTTCTTGGATACAAAATCTGGGTCTTCTCGAAACCACTAGATCAATAACATGTTAAGTAAATTCAATCAGTTATATTTCCCGTCTCATAAAACTCTCTTCACCACAGTGCTGCCTTGGGGGTATGCCCAGTGACTCAGCAAGTCAAAGAGTCAGCCCTTTTCGGATCTGTCTGCTTGGGACAAATGTGCATTTCTATGCACGACCAAAACAGTGATGAACTGAGCAACGGTATTTCATTCTGGTCCATGAAGTGTTACAAACTTTAAAATCTAAAAAAGTCCAGTGACACTGAAACATCGCTATAAAAGCATAACGCTTTTGGTTAAAAAGTACATTTTTGAATCAGATGAGATCCGATGTGATCTGGTCTATGTTTTTCAAATGGTTTATCATTGATACTGCTACTGTGTATATAATTAATGCAAGCACATCTTCTTGAGCTCACATGAAATGTGCTTATTGTCCCACCAGAAAAGGAAATCCTTGACCCACTAATAAAGATGACAAACATACTCTCATACAACATTTCCATTGCTTTATTACAAACTATATGTTTTCTTTTGCCTCTACATACATTTTGAGATGCCCTGAACTGACGGCATGTGTTACAGACCTCTGTCCTTATATATATATGATCATTTAATCAATAAATATTCTATTCAGAAAGAAAGAAAAAAGGGTTCATAAACTTTTTGTCGTCACCGTAAAAGCACACCAGGCTGCTACTGATAGAGACGCCGTATTTTCACTAATCTTTGTTTAGAATTCACCTTGTTTCGCAACCGAACAACCAAGAAAGGCCAGAATACCTGCTCCTCGCTGGACGCTCATCTTCATCTTCAGACTGAATGACTAAAAAAATACAGCTGATGGCACGGCAGATGTGTTGTGTAATACTGGGAAGGTTTGGGATTAAATATAGATGTAATCTCCAGTTCTAACTATCACGACGTTCACTGCGTCTATTCCTCCTCCTCCTCAACAGGAAGCGGAGGCCTAAAATGATACCTAATCCTCACCATAGCAACAACATTAAAACTGAACACTGAAGTGCAAACTGAACAGTGTTCGCTCAGTCGCTGAAATAAGGCAGGGACATTGTCCTGGTTAAATACTAGTCAACAAATGGGCTGCGTCATTACCAGAGAACATTACTGAAGCCATGTTCAGTTCATTGAATCAGTGTGTCTGAAAAGAAAAGAAAAGTAACAATAAACAGATGTGCCCTAAAAAATAATAACACAAAGCTACACAAAACATTTGTCTTTCTTTGCTTTAGTTAGTCCCTCTTTATATTTCATCACATTCTCTCATGTTTTTTTTTGGCCTTTTCTGACACCTTTTCACACACTGATCTAACCTCTCAGTGAACAAGGCTTTTAGAGAGTTTTACTTTGTTTTCCATTAGTGTCTAAAGGTGGTACTTCTGGTTAGGCTGCTCTAGTTTATAAGATATAGCACTGTACACTTATTTGTTATTTGTCTTGGAATTTCATTTTTACTGGACACAGTCTTTCATCACTTTGATTCTTCAAGACATCAATCAAGGAGGCTTTGTCTTATAAAATCCTCTGAGAGTTGCTTTAGTGACAAAAAGCCTATAAATAAACCTAACTTGACAGGATCTGTTTCTTATTTTACACGGGCTTCTCAGCTATCTTCCTACTTTCTCATCAAACTGAGGCAATAATATGTAAGTTCAAGACTGGAAGTGAGTGACTCACGATCTCCCAAGAAACTTCATGCAATCGTTTCATTCACCACATTTCTTCATAAAGCAGCCAAATAAGGACACCGCGGATATCCTCCTCTTACCAGCAAACAAGCCAACTTCCCTGTTCATATACACTAATGTTTTTATGAGTCACCTGCAAAGATCAGATGAAAAACTGTCAGAAATGTGTTCACCCCTTGTGCCACAACGCTCCCTTCAAGGATCTACAAACTTATCACCCATCATATTCTGCATCTGCTCCATTTTCCTCATCGTCATCCCTATACGAACATGCAAGATAAACACATCACAAAAGACTGCCTGAAAAGAAATGAATAAGAGAACTTCTATTTCCATGTGCCATGCATTCACACTCAGCATGCAAACATCTCACATATCGCATGGAGCCCTGGATAAATGAGCCATGCATTCACACCATTTGGCCTCAGCTAGCTGTCAGCTACCCTCAGATTAATATGGTGGCAACTGTGAGTAGTTTGTTTATTTATCGCCATCACAATATTGAACAATGTTAACACACAAGGCACACTTTCCTCATATTGTGCAGAAAACTGTCAAAAATTTAAAGTGAAGGAAAAAATGTGACTTTTCATCATTAAAAGACGAAAGAGCAACAAAATCTGTTGCGCTGTTCACGCGGGAACCTGAATACCTTTGGAAGACAGATGTGAAAAGCAGTGAATGTTCATTTAAAAAGGACAAAAACAACCTTTGTTGTTTTTCCAAAAATGTCAGAGGGTTTATGTGCAAAAAGGTTACGTTTTTACAGCCAATATAAAAGCTATAACATGAGCTTTTTATACTACAATGCTGACATTACTGCTATAAAGTCAGTTAACTCTTTCGTTACACTCTATGTAGCATATAGCATGTGACTCTGCAGTGCAAAACAAAGGGATTCTGGCATGCATTTCAGCATCACAGTGTTGCTGTAATTATGACCCAAGAGACAGAGGCAGAGGCAGAGGCTGCTGGACGGTCGGGCCCAGGCTGTGGAGGGATTAAAGGGCCGTGTTAACAGCAGGGGGGTGGGGGGCAGGGAGGATGGGCAGTCTGATCTGGGAGGGAACACCACAACATTTCACTCAGCATCTGTTCCCTCTTAGCCTTGAAGACAGCCCTCACCCTCATCATCCATTTGCATTCCTTATGTTTGACAGGGGGGACCCTGGCTGCGCGATGAGGAAACCACACACGCCCAAGATAAACAGAGCACACAGAAGAAGAAGAAGAAGAAGAAGAA
>JAPQRN010000022.1:12102615-12115844 GCA_037367275.1 Coranthus polyacanthus
CATGTTAATCAAATGGACTGTCGACCCCAGTTTCCGACCCTGTTCACTGATGTTTTTCCAGATGCACTGTTGAAACGGTGTTTGTGACTGAAGCTCCTGCCATCAGTGTCTTAAACGCGCACCCACTTTCAAACTAACTTAGATCTTCTCTCTTTTCTCTCTTGTCATCTTGATTCAAAATCTGAATCAACTGGTCCTGCTTAGTATGTTCTACACGCCGCAGAGCATGATTGGATGTTAATTGTTCAATTGTACCATGCTGTGCATCTGTGTGGAAGCATCAGCATCCATTATGTTTGTCAACTCATTTATTCAGATTTTTCTTTTAATTTGTCACCCATCTTATCTTGATGAACAGTTACACATCTTCTTTGCATAATTTATGTTTAATATCACACTGAAAGCACAGTTGTGTTACTACAGACACGCTTTCAATCAGATTTGATGTTATGGTTGAAGGCTGAAAAGTAAAGACTGGAGAAGGTTGGAGTCAAACTCTTTGTGAGGCAAAACCATTAATATGGCAAGTTGTGCACAAATGCTTAAGATTCAACAAACAGGATATATCTTCAAAACCGGGTGGTTTTTGTTTCTTTCATGTCTCATCTACGTGCCTGTCCATTTTAAATTTAATATGCATTCACATTTCAAACACTCAAATATGGGATTGTGTGTAAAAAATGTTCCAAACATGATTCACCAGAACATTACTACCCACATCCGTTAACACATTTAAATGTGTGAAAATGTAAAGAGGAATTATTATTAATAAGTTGCACAAATACTAAAATTACTGAAATGACATCAAATCTGAACTTAGATGTTAAAAACTGAATTGTGAAGCCTAGAAATGTAGTAAATGTACAGTGTAATTGTGCATCTCAGCCGTGAAAAACCTATTTAGCATAAATGCACCCTGGCAAATGTTTTTAATCCTTCACCTGAAAATGTTTACAAAAGTAAAGCGTGGCTGTGTTTTTCCCCACCTATAGACTCTTGACAACACTGACACTTGGCAGAAGTAGGTCAGGAATTGTGAGCACCCAGTAACAAACATGATTAACATTTCTCATTTGTTTGTTACCAGGGAATCATTCACACAACAACATCAAACAGTCCTGTCAACATTAAACTTGCTTGTCGTGACATTTCAATATCAAAAGCAACGGATGAAGGGAAACATGTTGTGTCTAATGCCTGACAAAAAAAAAAATATGTTGGCACGTGTTCCTTTCCTGTCTATTCGAGGTATTAACCTGACTAAAACAAGTTTCTGATGGCAGAATAGGCTTTTAATTTGAAACTTATGTACCAAAACAACAAGCAGCATTGATATGACAGCAACTGGAAATACCTTCCTTAGAGCAAAAACAGTCACATAAAATATGATCCACTGTCAAATACACCGGTCAAAGATGGCATAATGTCCAGCACTAATGAAATGCTGTCTGGGCATCGATTGTCAACATGTTATTGCTTCTACAGAGGGTGAAATGGAATTCACATAGTGAATGAATAAGATTAGTTTAATAAATTAATAAGTTAATTAGCCTGATACAAACATAAAATATTTTATAAATGGAGTTTTTACATATGGTTCCCTTTGCGGTTACAGGGGATTTGTGGGTCTTGGTCAGATGAAACCTTATTTGAATTTACATTTTGACAGAGAGAGAAAGAGTGAGAGAGATAAATAACAATTTAAGTATCTTCAAAAACGGTTCACAAAATGACACTGATCATATCACATAATAAATTGTGTTATCTACATCAGTGGGTATCCGTTATCTGATCATGCTCATCTTTTTTTCTTTTTTTTTTTTTTAAGTCTAGTGTCACGTTGATAAAATTCACCATCACTAATATAAATTAATAAATAAAGCAAATATCTTTTTTTTTTTTTAAATACAAAACATAAAAGTCAAAGTAATCCCTTCTTAACACCCAGTATTTCAAAAATGTAAAACTAAGACATTTGCAAGAAAAATGATTTCACATAGAAAACAACACAAGATCAGATAACTTCATCAGAGTGTGGAAAAATCCAAACTTGAGACCTGCTGTGCGCATGTATTTCTCAATAATGCAACAATGCATGAACCCTGGTGACCTGAACACAGGTCCAGATTCACTGGCAGTCCATGGCCTCGTCTACACTGAAAATTAGACAAATCACTTTTGTTACAGACTGGGATCACAAGTATTGCCTGTGTGATCTTTACTGGATAACAGTGAACTAAGGACCGTTACATTAATTTACTATTTATCCATGCTTCATCATTTAGACTCACTATTTTTCCATGTTTCTGCTTTTGATGGGACATTTCTTCACCCCTCACAGTTCCACTTTCATCTCAGCTTCATTGCACACAAGGACAAACCATAAACTCTGATATCAGTATCTAATAAATGTTCGCCTGCTTTGACATGGTCAGGCTTATTATACCTAACTTCCTATGGAGAAAATTACCTCTCTGTTTAGTGGATATTATAAACACTTGGCTGCCCTTGAATTGTAAGCCTATATCATGGGCTAAAAACAAGTAAGGACACCTTTTTCCCTGTAAATAATACGTCCGCCTAATCCAATGCGTGCCGCCCTCAGCACTGTATGGAACCACTACGTTCCACTTCAGGAGGTCCATAAATAGGCCAGGCAGGCAGCAGTTTGATCAGTTATATAGGAAAATAAAACAGGTGAATGGTCGCTGGTGTGTGGTACACTCTTTCCTTCTTCCCCTCCCTCCTTCACAAACACAGAAAGAGCCAAAGAGAGTAGGGTCCAGAGGAGCCGTCGCTGTCCCTCTATCTCAACATCTCAGTATCTAATTGAACGCACACACAGACAGAGGAAGGGCCACGGGTCGAAGGTTGGCTGAACTTCACGCCGTCTCGCTGTCAGGCCCGGGCGCTCTGTCAGGGTGTGTGCGCTCTAGAGCAGGGAGCTGGGGCTTTCTGGGGGCGGCGGAGGTGTGTGCGTGGGGCTGTGACGCATGGGCAGTATGTCGTAGTGACTGGGGATGTGGCTGGTGCGGGGAAGGTCATAAGGGCTCTGGGAGAAGCCGGTGGCCATTCCATTGGGTCCCTGCAGGATGCTCACCGTCGGCTCTGTGATCATTAGGAAAGAAGGAAAAAGGGGGGGAAAAAGGGAGAGGTACAGTATATAAGAAACATCAGTGGTGGAATGTAGCACTTATTCAGGAGCTTGTAGTTTTATGCGGCTTTACACTTGTCCACTACATCTAAGAGGCAAATATCGTACTTTTCGGTCCTCTACATTTCTCTGACAGCTTGAGTTACTTTTCAGTTCCTCTTCCTATCCATTGAAAACTATGAATCTCCACATAGTAGGGATTGACCATTATGCTTTTTTCACGGCCAATGCGATTATTAGTAATCAAGGAAACCAATAACCAATATGTTTAGAATGGATATACATTCACAGGAAAAATGTAATATTGTTTTTTTAAAGTTTTTTTTAGAATAACTCAACTTTATTGAAATGCCAATGAGCTATTCTGAGTTCATGAAACGCTGACTATTTAGCGACATGTAGTTCTCACAGGACAGCGATACTACAAACACATGATGATCTTATAGAATATGATGCATTGCTGTAGATTATACTGTTCAACACTATATAAAGTAGTTCAAATGAGCTAAGCATTAACATTTAAAAAAAATGCAAAAATGCACATTGATACAACAGTAATATTAATCCAAAAACACCATATTATAGGGACCATTGGACTGCACAATGACTACTTTTACTTGTCATACTTTGGCATTGGCATGATAACACTCCAGTAAGGTTTCAATGTAGAACTTTTTCTTGCGTATTTTCAGTGTGGTTTAAGTACTTTTACATAACTAAAAGTTTTAAATAGTTCTTCCACCACTGAGGAACACCGAAGCTGAAGAAAGCCAGGCATAGGCTGAAGGAAAAGGAATAGAGTGAGGGGCATGCAATACAAAAGCAGCTCACATTTTCTCTTATCAAGACTTACAAAGTCTGTACAGGCTCACAACGGGGCACATGACCAGACAGGCCATAAGCTGCAGGACCCTGCTGAGCCCCACACACCAGAGCAACAACACACTCACCAACATCATACACATTCCTGCTCGCACTGCCCAGGAGGGTGGCAGTGCCTCCAAAGGGCACTTCACGGTGGGAGGGGGATTTCATCTCCACATAGCTACTCTCTGTGTGCTTGCAAGCCAGCCCTGGTGGGTCTCTAATGGTGGCGTATGGATTCTCACTATTCAGGGAGCAGGAGCTGTTGCTGCACATGGAGCCCTTGATGTAATCTGCAGCAGAGTGGGACAAGGGCTTATTCAGCATCAACAAAGATGAAGAGATTGATTTATAGCAGTGTTATTAAAGCCACACTGTGATATTACCACTAAAATTTAAATAGACATTAACGTGTGGCCTAGAGAATGGTGAAAAAAATTGTTGCATTCAGAAGAAGTTGTACTTCTTTTGTCTCCGACAGGTGACTAATGGGGGTATATAGTAATCAGAGTACAAAGGGGAGATGGTGGACGGCTCATCTCATCCATAACAGTCTCATCAGCCTGATAAGAGGCCTCATTAGAGACCACAGCAGAGCTCCTTCAGACCACTCTTCACACCCCTGGGTCCCCCACATTCACCACCGGCTGCACAGTGTGGGAGACAAAATGACGTATTGGGCACTGAGCCATAGAGAGCAATTACCATTGGAACAAAACCTCGGCCCACCATGATCTTGTCCAAGGTGCAGAGAGTTTTCACATAAATCATGGAGAATATAAGGATATGGGATTTTGGGTCAGAGAAATTGTACTCTCAGTGGGGAATTGCAACCAAATGGGAAAATTGATACAGAAGCTGTTGAGCATAAAATCATTTTCTATTACTGGTGCTGATAAGGCTGAACTTTATTCCACATGCGGTACCTGTCTTCACACACATGCTGTATACATAAAGACACAAAGTTACGATGACTTATTTACCTTTTCTGGAGCCCCTCTGTGTCTGCGTCTCCCCCTGTTGAACATCTGGAACATATGTCAAAACATGAGGATCAAACACCACATATTTATTCATATTATTCATGTGTGAAACTTGACGCAAAAATATCTAATAGAACTATGATGCAGTGAGTCTTATTTTACAAGAATATAAGGATCGATAGTGTGCGCAGTTGTTGCACGTTTCATCCGCTTACTATCATATTCCCCTGAGGCTTACAAGCTTACATAATCAACTGTGGTCATAATTGGATATTTCCTAAACAACAACACTTTGTTGTTAAGCTTGCCCTGCATTTGATGACTACATCACTCTATTACTTCACATCAGAATGCACATACTGTACAAGACTTATTTGAGAGGGACTTGTCATCATGATTGATCTGCCGTGGGCTTTAACAAAAATTGGAAATGTGCTCATCAAAATATCTTCATAACTATGAAGTCAAGCATGACAAAGAATAAATTGTAGATATTCAGACTTCGGCATGCCGCTTAGCAGTAATGAGCCTGTTATCTACACAAACATGCACAAAAAGCATTTGTAACGTATCTAAAAAAAAGAGATACTTCAGGTAATAGAGGTCGACCGATTTTCATATCTTTATTATATGACATTTTTAAAAGCCCGTATAATAAAGATAGTTTGGAGGAGGGAGGAACGGATCATCTTCACCCCTCCCACCAAAGACTTCGACACTGAAAACACATTATGCATGTCTGATATGAACTTTATTTCACTTAGCCCTTTATTAGAAACCAATGACTGCTGAACTGAACATCTAAGTCAAAGTAATAAATACCTAAATTAAGAAGTTTTAATTGCTGAACATCAAAGTCAACATTTATTGACCAATAAATGTTTAATTGAACAATAAACGTACCATAAAAAATCTAGGTGGGAAAGATTTTTATCTTTTGAGCTATTATTTTCCCTCAAGTCAGTAATTCCAGGTGAGAAGCCTGATATTAGCTGTTATTAGCTGATATCGATTTGTCAGATGTCCTATTGGTGCCGTTTATTCAGTCTATCTCAATCAGAAAATAACCTATTACTGAATAAATATTTTATTAGTCCAAATGTTCTATAATCCACAGACTATGAGAGCAGTATCTGACCCAGTATAAGACATTGTAGAGGAATTTGCAGAAGAACTTGAAGAAGTGAAAGACCACTAATGAGCACAAAGTGACCCCTATTCACCTCCAAAGCGCTGCTTTCTCTGTCCCACTCGCATATCTTATCAAAATCAGAGCAAAGGTTATGTCTAACTAGAAACCCGTGGTTCATCTTCATTCACAGCAGGCGAGATGTATCCAGGATAGTACCAATGTGAAGTTCGCACCAGTGCCACATGTGCCATTGCCCTTCAAATGTCAATTCTACAAAGTCAGAACTCAAGATGCATGTGGTGTGTCACGAGAAGAAAGAGGGACACTGACCCAGGTCATTGAGATTGCAGTATGCTCTCCATTCAGAGCCATTTCTGTTTTTCAGCGTGCTTGACTGTGAAAAGAAGAGAACAGATTGGTGTTGCTTTTACACTGCAGCAGTGGTGTGGGAACATCAATAATTTGTTTTTTGTGAATACATGTGGAGAGTGGCCATACTTTGAGGGTCAGCGTGCCATCCAGGTTGCTGGAGATGGTTGAGACAACATTGCACTGGGCCACAGTGTGGTAACTGGGGTTGGAGAAGCACTGGCCGCTGCTGGCGCTGCTCTGGCTCTGATTGACCTCGGCAGCACTGGACCTCATCGCTACAGTGCTGCCACATTCTGAGGGTTTACACAGCAGGTTGAAGGGTTTGAAATCGAATACTGATAATAAGCGTTACTACACAGTTTCCATTTCAAATCCATACTTTCCTAGACTTGTCAGTAGATCACGTTTGACATCTGAGTACAAGTAGCTCAATGTATTTTATGTAAAACAATGGTTTTAAGCTTGAATGATTTACATGCATGTAACATTCTCATTATGTATACTGTTATTTGCCACATCATTGCCAGAAGATTGTAGGTAGATAATGTAGCTCATACAGACTAATTGATACCAAACTATAGAGACAACAACATAGGAGAGACAAAACAGACATGAAAGGAGGACTGGACCACAGAGAAAATGTGTCACAATGTTTCAAGCTCTGTTGCTGACACTGAAAACTGATTGGCTCACTGGAGCGAAGTTAATGCTCATTATTTTCAGTGTATTGTTTTTTTTTTTTGTTTTATTTGAAGATAGAATGTTTAATCATCTTCAGTTCAGTTAGCGCTGCCAGTAGAAATGCCCTTCAGAAGAAATTGTTTTTATTTACATTCCATTTTAAGAGCTTGGACTTTTTAATTTTTAAAGAGTAAAGGAAGTTAAGTCAGTACTTCTGCTTCTACTTCTAGTCTTTAAACACAAACATTTCCATGCTCTCTTATCTTTTTTTCTGTACTCCCCACTTAGGTAGACACTTGGAAATGACTAAAATCAAATTCTCTGTGTGTAGGAACCTTAGATTAAGACTGATGCGCCTATTTCCAGTGTTTAATCATCATTTTATAGTATTTTAAGTCGTCTCAACCACATCTTACCAGACAGGGAATAGTCAGTGTTGGTGATGTGCATTGCTTGCGTGTAGGACACACTGGGCTGGATCTCATGACCCTTATCCCTCTGCCTCTGTCTGTACCACACAAACAAACTGAGCATGGCCATGATGATGAGGAGGAGAAAGATGATGCCCATGACAGCCCCTGCGGACTGGCGCTCAGAGCCTCGTGCTGGACTAATCTTGGTGTAGGGGTTCAGCTCCTCCATCATCAGAGCTGCTACAGGGAAAACACAGAAAGTGGATTTTTTAAACATTGTGTACACATCTGTGTAGCAGAGATAATACAGTGGAAATGCTCGATCCTCACGATCACCTCTCACCTTGATCACAACGGATGCCTTTATAACCAGGGCTGCAGTAGCATGTTCCAGTCACATAGTCACAGGTAGCATTGTTCAGGCACTCACACAGCTGCTGGCAACCATATCCAAATGTACCAGCAGGACACTCTGCATGGGAGAGAGGTGCATTACTACATCCATCAAAATTAAAGCACTTAGAGAGTGGGAGCCAAAGTGTTTATAGAACACACACACCAGCACCATCACCACCACCACACTCATCCACAGGATAATTTGGTCAGCTAAAATGCACTGGGCCTACTCAACTCTGCTCACAGCTCGTCCCAATGAAGCCTGTTCTGCAAGCGCACTGGCCAGTCATGTGGTCACAGTCTGCTCCGTTCTGGCAGCGACAGACCTCAGAGCAGTCCCTGCCATAGAAGCCTGAAGGACAGCCTGGGACAGAGAAGTATAAAATGTTGGGGCGGGAGGGGTGGAGAGACGAAGAGAGGGGAAGACAGCGTAAAGAGTCAAGGTCATATTGCAGGGGAACAGAAAAATCAATTCAGTTCAATAGCTCTGCAGCATACACAATAAGGGGCAATGTGAATGAATGAAAATGAAATGTTTCCAGCTTCAGCAAGGAATCTGGCTATGCTGTTCACATTAAAAAGAGGTAAAAAAAAAAGTAAAGGACAACTGGAAATAGTAACTCTATGAAGGGAAAAAACGCATGCATAATCCCAACACCATGACACTAAAGAACCCCTGAAAACCCTTGGGGTGACAGTTAATAGAATTCAAATTAGTGGAGTGATGTTAATGATCTGCACTACCCCTGCGTGAGTGACTGGAATGCATAATGAGTAAATGAATGAAGTGACCATTCATTCTGATGTAGCTTTCTCTAAAAACCTGTAAATGAATGTCATGTCATTAAGTTTCCCAGTTGTTTCAGAGAAACAACTTGTTTCTCACTTCATTTCCTGCAGTTCTGCTGGCCTGCCAATAGATGCCACTGCATGTCTACTAACTGTATGGGAGAGACTCACGCTGTGTGCAGTAGAGTCCGGTCCAGCCAGGGCTGCACCTGCACTCCCCATCGTAGGCACTGCACTGGGCTCCGTTGTGACAGTTACACGAGTTGAGACAATCAGGGCCCCAGTGCCCAGAGGGACACGCTGCAGACGCCAGAGACACAGTCAGGCTTATGGACACACCATCCCACACTACACATAGTCTATGTCAAATACATGGAAACACGGAGCTAAGTGCAAATATTTTTTGTTAAAATTTGACCCAGTCCGTAACTTGTATGCGACCAGACGTATGTGTCAGACTGAATAACCGAAAGCAAAATACAAGCAATATAACATCTTTGTGATCATACGTTATTTTACTTTAAGTAGTTAATGCAATAAAATACCACACATCAATTTCCCATGGCATGACAGCTCAAAGCTCTACTACTGATCTTTGGCCTACAGTGCTGTAAATCAAAGGGCATAATGCATTACAACAGTCATTTAAGCAAGCTATGTGTTTTACATCAGCTGGAACTGAGGATAGTTCTTGGAATGTGTAGGGTCATGAAAATGATTAATGTGGACGAAGGTAATTGCGAGGGAGAAATTAGGAGTGGAAACAGACAATGAAAGGGTGGAGAAACAGGAGGAAATTAGCAAAATAAACATTGAATGAAGGAAAGAAGCCATACCCTGAGAGCAATCATCTCCTATCCAACCGGGGAAGCATTGGCAGGAGCCGTCGATGGGGTTGCACGTGCCATTGTTGGTGCAGAGGCAGATCTCAGCGCAGGCCCTACCATATCTGCCGGTTGGACAAACTGCAAAACACAGAGAACAACAGACCTCTTTACAAAACAACGCTGATTTAAATATTTTCACCTACATGCAAAGAGTGGCAAAATCCATTAACATTGTGACATCAAACTTGGGCACATTATTGTAAGCACATTTGTACAAACTAATTCTCTGAAAGGTTGTGTAAATATCTCTAATGGATGATATTGTTTTATTGAAGTGGACACAAAGTGAAGTGATCTGTTTAGACAAAAGGAGGAGTCAATCACTGCCTCCAGTGGCTCGACTGCCCTATTTCCACTCGCTAGAGTGGCATGACTGATGTGTCACAGAATTAAAATAGACCATGTACACAGACCACTGTATACATTTTTTATGAAATTAATATTTCAATGCTCTCCGGCACTCTTCAATAAAAGATGTCATTTCCAATGATACCTCCATTGTGTTTTCTTGTTGGACGGTAGAACAAATTGAACCAAGGTGTATCTAACCATCAGAATCAGGGAGATGCAGCACCAGCAGACACATCAAAGGTCTTGTATAAAGAGAATAGCCCAGCGTTAGAAATATCAGATAAGGCGGCTGGCTGACAGAGAAATGGGTCTAACTCATTTTCATGTGGGGTGATTTTAATGATTACATTTCAACTGGCTTTCCCCTCTTCTTGAGAGCTCTTTTAAGCTTCTTCAAGCAGGTTGTCATTAGGCCATGAGGTTGGCTCCCCCATACCGCTGCTTCTGGGGATTCAAGCCTCAACACACCAGGAGAGCTTCATTAGGCTGGGACTTTGTGTGCTGGACAGAGGACAAGCGAGGACGCCAACAGAGCTCGGCGAGAAAAGAATGTGCGCGTTGTTGGCCACCTTCGTCCCTTGTGGCCTAACGCCTGCTCACTAGTAATTACAGACCAGACAAATTAGGACTGGCTCTCGTTTTTTTCTTTTTCTCTTCCTTCAGCTAACCTATTAAACTTTTATTTGTAAGACACTGCTCAAAGCATAAAAGAGAATTCAAAAATTCCCTGCTGCTTTTCTGTAATTTATAAAAAATTGTGATTGTGAATTATTATAAGTAAAATCTACAGTACATTTTCATGTAAGTGTCTTTCCCCAACATTATGATGGAGAGAAAACTGTCACTGCAATTTACTGCCAATGAGAAACCATCAACACAGAAATGTATTAGTCAATATTAGCTCAAGTGTTAATATTCAGTAATTGAATATACAGAGAGCAGGGAGAGACAAAGAACAGCCGTGGTAACTTGCAATATAATTAAAATAAAGTTTAATTAAGTTAATTAAAATAAAACACATGTAGATTTATTTCGTAAGTGCACTAATCTTATACACAGCCCTCTGTACACGTTTCATAATTGCATTGTCTTTAAAGCACCTGGTATAAATTAAGATGGCTTGCCACAAGTAAAACGTATGTAATACTGATAGCACATTATAAGGTAATAACATGTATTCGAACAATATTTTGTATAAAAAAAGCTGCAAACGCCTGCTGCTATCCTAATCAAACACACCTGAGGCTAAAATAAAAATGACAATTGTGAGATGGCAAGACACAGACAACAAAAAGAAATACGTTCTGATGTTTTCCGTCGACAAGATTTTCCTATGTGATTAAAACAACAATGCGGTGGAAACGCACAAAGAAAAGTTTGCCTGGCTGCCTAAAAATTAGATTTAACAAGAGCGAACAGACCTTCACACGTGTTGCTCCTTTGTCTCTGCGTAGCTTTGAAAAAGTAGTTCTCAGCAATATTCAGGCTTCGGTTGAAGATAATGTTTTTTCCTTTTTGGTTTTGGTCTTGGATGTACTGTTAATAGTCGTTATTTAAAGTTTCAAGTTAGATGCTAGTCGGAGAGTAGGCAGGTCATGTATTGATCGTATTAAAGCCACTACGCACAGCGTGGACTGCAAATAAAAATACTGATGTCTATACAAAAGTGTTTATTTGAGATATAAATAGTCCTAGAATATCATGAGAAATTATAGGGATAAGCTGCATTCAAAATTTTAACACTGAACAACACTGAACCACCTTTTAGCCTAATGCTGTATATTTAGTATGTATATGCATATGTTACTCCCTGCATAACGTACCTCAGATTTTTGTATTTCATGTCTAAACAAAATGCCAGGGCACTTATTGGGGCATAAATATAAACTGTACTTACTTTTTTTTCCAGCAGCAATGACTGCAACTTCAAAGTGAATGTGTGATAGTAAGTGAAAAAGCAGGGAAAGGTCAAAGGGACACAAAAAGACTACTTGCCTTGGTTGCACAAAGAGCCGGAGAAGCCAGACAGACACTCACAGTGGCCCGTGACATGATGACACGGCCCGGTGCTGTGCACACACTGTGGGCACGACTGGCTGCAGCGGTGTCCATAGAACCCCGGAGAGCAGACTGCGGCCGGCAGAGCATGGCAGGGAGAAGAGAGGGATTCAGTTGACAATGTGGATGGAACAAGAGGTATATAATAATGAAACAGGGCATGACAAGAGTGATCAAGGGAGTGCAGAAAAATCAAGGCGGGAAGTATTAAAGCAGACTAGACGAGGAGAGACAGCAAAGGGAGGCAGAAAGCGGAAAAGTCTGACTTTATTGTAATCACTCCCATTCCATCTGCTGCCAGAGATGGAACAGTAAAAGAGTTAAGAGAATCGTGAAAGTGTGTTTTATGCAAAGTCTTGAGAGGAGATTGATGATCTATAAATGTCAGGAAACACAAGTATGTGCTAATAATACTGATTTTATTGAATGAATGCAAACTATAACAAGCTATTCAAAGGTAGTTTAAACGTGCAAAAGACTGCAGGTTATATTAAAAATGTATATTTGTTTCAAGACAACCTTAAAAAATCATCATATGTTAATTTTCCCAGTGATTTGGGTAGATGCCTCTTCAAATATCACTGCTCTGACAGGAATTTTTAAAAAAGAAACCTTTAAACAGCTGAATGTTGAAAATATGTACAGGTTTATGTTGCCAAAACTGTAGGTTTTAGTTGGAGTATTTAAGCCTGAGTTTGATACACATCTATCAGCGTCTGGAGAAACATGTAATCCTTCAATTAAAGTTTAAACAGGAAAAACAGCAAAGCAGCACTTAGAAGGTTTTCACCTGACAGGGATATTATCTGTGTAAACACTGAATTTGGAGGAGTAATCATTTCTACTCACACTCAAACAAACACAAGCACACACACACAGCTTGTTTTAGTCTCTCTCTTACATTCCGCTCAAATTGATGTTTACAGGTTTGTGACTGTGAATTTCACTCCCAATCAGTGAGCTCATCACTTGAGAGCGGCTTCAGACAGACCCTGCTCAGAAACTAGAACTAGCACTCCCAGTGAGAACGCCCTCTGATGAGCCTTGGGCGAGGACTGTGAATCTCCCGCTGTGAGTTTGTTGTTGAGGACGGGGTTGAGGGGTGAGCAGTGTGGGATCAGTGTTTGGGGATCTTGCCTTACAAATTGG
>JAPQRN010000022.1:12115849-12163340 GCA_037367275.1 Coranthus polyacanthus
TCCTCATGGTGGTGGTGGGGGTGCTGTAGGAAGCAAAGACGGCATGATTAAGTGATAGCCATGATGAAGGGTTTATACTCCAGCAGCTATGATGGACATACAAGTGGTTCTCCTCAGATTCTCCTGCCCTTCAACACATCTTCAAAGACCAAAGCAAGGTCAGTACTGTGACAGAGTCTCAGTCTTGCGCCACTGTTTCAAAAACATTCAGCACATGGAGAGAGGTTACTCAAAAAATTAAAAAAAAAAAACAGAAAGGAGCTCACTTCTTTTGCAGGAGGTTCCTCTGTATCCAGGTGCACACACACACGTGCCGTCCTCAGGAGAGCAGGATCCTCCATTCTGACAGGAGCAGCTGACTGAACAGTTGGGTCCCCAGAAGCCTTGTGGGCACACATTATCACAGTGGATTCCTGCAGGCACATTACAATGACGAATATTCAGCGAAAGCACACTGAGAAAGACTAGGGCTCAACCAGTATGGCTCTTCTCAGGGCCGATACCTATCATTAGCAGAAATGGCAAATAACTGGCATGTGTAACATTTACAGTAAAGATTTAAATCTTGGTGTTGAATTTTAAAACAACTCCAGCACAAAGCCATATTCAAATGCCTTTAAAGTGGCTGTCAAATCAAATACAATTCAATAATAATTCAACAATATATTATGGTCAGTTTTTACACTGAACCAGAAGGACTACATTTAAGTTTTAAATTAATCACACAATGAATCAAATCGCAATCTTAATGTCAGTCTGTGTAGTTGTAAAATCACAAGAGGCTGCAACTTAATGGTCCAGTGTGTGAATGGTGATATTATGGATTCTGTGACACTAAACAGAGAGTTGTATTGGGTAAAATATGCAGAATGAAAGTCACTACAAAATGTTTATACTAGTTTAAGTTTATATGTTGTAAAAAAAATATGCACGCTTCAAAAATGATCAGCAAACTGTATTTTCCTTGACAACCAAGCAAATAGACTTGAATCACAATCGCAATATCGTCCACGAGAATCGCAATATTACAATTCACCACATTGTGCAGCCCTGATAAGCATTAGTGAAATAAATAAATGTTCTTTCCTCATTTTACTGTCATGTAACCAGTCAGATAGTAGATCTGTGGTTAGTAGTACAGATAGTACTACTAACCACAGATCGAGAGCGGCTAAAGTAGCACATTTTTAAATTCAATTATTTTATCACATACTGATAATCTGTTATGGCCGATAGTTGATCTATCTGTTGCACAGACTGATATATTGACATATTTGAAGTGTCCTGTAACCTGAAAAAACCCCCACATCATCAAAGGACAGCGTTCACTGTCACAATGCCTGATCATATGGATCTGTACAGGGTTATTCACCCACCACGGATCCTCGATTGATTTTAGCCCTGAATGAAGAAACTGCAGTTTGAAGTGTGACTGTTTTTTTTTTTTTTTATTTTTTATTTAGCTCAGCTCATCCTTTCAGACTCTGTTTCTTCTCTCCAAATGTATTTTATTTTTGATCTGACTGAGGCTCCTTGCCAGTGCACTGTGTTGATTAACAGGGTTGGGTCTCCTGAGAGGCCGAGCTTGTCTCCCATTCTCTTTCAGCAGAGCTGGGGTAGTGCACAGAGCTGGGGGGAGAGTACTCAGGCTCCAACAGCACATACTGGAAGTGTCACTGTGTGTTTGGCGCAAAACACCGCATCCATACTGGACTCTCACTGCACATGAATGCATTACCACAATCACCGGAGCAGCACGTTTTCTCTCAGAAATAAAAAAAAAAATGGGGTAACGTCACATGTTCTGTCCATATATGAAGGTTTATATAATAAAATATATTGCAGCAAAGATCCAGGCATTTGCACATACACACATGTGCACAAACTCTGCAACCTTTCAAGCACCAGCCTTTAGTTTGAAGCCTCATTTGAAATTTCCTTTGAATGAGAATGTCTGAGAATAGTGTGGCCATTAAAGCCGCATTAGTGCAGTACCTTTGAATTAAACCTGTTCTAAACTCAGGGGACTAATGTTATACAGTAACCAGGGTGCCTCAGGAGTGGAACGGAGGAGTAAAGGAAAGGAAATGATAGTGCTGATGAGGAGGGGGCATAGTAAGAGTGATTTACTAAGAAGACTGGCCGTAGACATCAAAAGGAGGGCAAGGCTGGTGCAAGTGTGTTTGAGGTTCTGCTAGGCCAGGCAGAAAAAAAACAGTGACTGCCTTTACTGTCAGAAAATGAATGCGGACAGAGCATTGCACTTTTCAGTCTAATGGTGACAAACAGAGGGGCTTTGGATGCCTAGTGAGGGTGAAGAAGAAAGAGTGAGAGAAGCCACAACTGAAGTCTCTTCAAAGGAGGCTTTTCGCTGAGAAGTGCCAGAGGTCCCACCATCCAATTTGTACAGAGTGAGCAGAGCAGAGCAAACCTCCCTCTCCCCCTCTTTAACTCTCTCTGTATCTCAGTGCATGTAAACACACAGTCACATTACCTTCTCTATACCACATAGACTAGAATATCTTCAGAAAAAAGGTCCTGTTTAACATGAACTTGTACGAAGACCCAGCATCTAGTCAATGGCTGATGTCAGGCTTACGACAGTTGAGCAACGACTGTGTGGGTCACACACAGCTTAGGCACTGACACACACAAGCTCCTATAGTCAGGGTTCTTGACAGTTTACCTGAACCCCAGAAGGAAACAAAACAGAAAGTTGACAGTAAAGTTGGGTGGCATTACCAAATTTGAAGCTTGTGTGCTTGCTGATATGACAGTGTTTACAGCAAAAAATAGCTCTAGTGCTTCTGTAAATAGCCATTTCTTCCTTTCCATAACTTAGACCTGTGACGAATCCCACCCCCATCTCTCTGTAGGTGCTCTTTTCTTCAAGGAATCCATTGCCAAGCCTCTACAATTCAACTATGTATATATGTGTGTTTGTCCAGTCCGCTGGGCTGCACGCTGCCCCCAGCCCTGCACCCCGGTGACTCAATTAAGGCTGACAGATGGTCCCGACCTGTGCAGGATTCAGAGCATGAGAGGCCCGTTTTACTGGCTTCGTTCTTGCAGATAATAAAACCCACATTGTTTCCCAGAATAAATGCCCTAAGCTCAGGAGGCTGAATGGAGGGGGCTGCTGAGAGCTCACAGGCTTGACCTTTCCTGCTGAATCTATTCCCTTCCTGACTGCACCTCTCCACCCAGGCGCAGAGACCAGGTCCTCGGTTAGCCCCCCTATATTTGACATTCAGATGCGACGCTTCATTTTTGAGCATAATGATCTTCACCCTTGCTGTGACATTCACACTTTCCTACCTCCTAGCTCTTTCCCTGTAAGCAAATGTTTGAAATGACAAGGAACACTGCGCAAACATGTGTTAACTTAGAAGACTTCGGAGTTGAAAACCTATATAGCTAAAGATGGGCCAAATATTAGACACTGTGTCACCAAAGTTTAACTGGTGAGTCACTTCAGTACTGTGTACAAGGAGTAGATGTAAGCATGACTGGCATCCAGTGCATTTGCATAGAGAATTAATTTAGAGCTCAATTCTCAACATCTCTCACTCACATACGCCGCGGGCTCAGGAGCAAAAATAAATTGAACATTTAATTAAAAAAACATTGCTTAGACATTCTGTAAACATACTGTAAAACGTAAACCACAAATACACCAGCATATTTTCCTGTGAGTCTGAGTAGCGTGTGGTGTCTTTGATTTTCAGCTGCTGGGCATTACACATAAATATAGTCGAGATCTCAAAGATGATTTGTAATTCTGATGCCGTACTGACCTGTCCAGCCTGGATAGCATCGACAGTAGCCACTCACAGGGTCACAGCCGTCGGCATGGCTGCAGTCACAGCGCTCACGACACTCCAACCCGTAGGTGCCATCCTGAGAATCACAAAATATCACAGTGAGATAAAACACACTATAGAGGTTCAAGACCCACAGGATTAGTTGAAATGCCCTCGCAGGTACAAGACAGACTTACGGGGCAGGACTCATCACAGTGCTCTCCCCTCCACCCGGGGGAACATGTACAGATGCCATCGATGGGATCACAAGCAGCTCCGTTGGCACATAAGCATGTCTGATTACAGCCCAGACCCCACGTACCACTGGAACAGAGGATGGAGCAGTCCACTCCCTGCCAGCCTGCGGGAAGAGAAAACACCTCAAACTCTACGCAAAACATTACGATCACAGCTGCACTCTTTTACATTTCAGATGATTTTACACGACTGAATAATACATTGTTTCTGCAGGTTTCAACATGTTAAATTCAAGACCCTTTTGAGACCACTATGAGTGAAATTTTTCTAAACCAATCAGTGTTTAAAACCTGTAGTATTTAAGACACTTTAAAGCTTAAAATTCAGATTGCTAAATTTTGAAAGACCTGGAGAAACCTATGATTAGGTGCATGACGTATCGATTAAACAAAATGTATTAATTCATTATCAACACGGGCGCTGAGTTGATCCCACACGCGCTGTCCTTCTGCCAAATACACACTAACAAGCCAAATCCGCCTATGAAAACAGTCCCTAAAAAAGTAATTATGCCTGTTTGAGCAACATTTTCTAAAATCCAAAGTGTCCGTATCTTAAAAGGACATTATTCTGACTTTTTAAAAATATAAATATCTACATATGATCCCCTTTTAAAGGGGTTGTATGCAGTATTCCTACTTTAAAATATTAAAGAGTGTCAATGTATTAGATTGTTGAGATATGCACTGAATTTCTTCACATCACTAGAGGGAGTAGTGAGTCACTCTGTCGGTCTTCCAGTGTGTTGGAAAATAATGCCAAGGGGGGGTCTTTGACCAAAGCGTCAGAATGTAACGAGTTGAGGATGAGAACTGCTAAGACACAACTTTCAGAGTCAAGGAAAGTGACAAAGTAATCAAAAATAGAAGCGTTGCCGTTGTTTTCACCACTGGACACCGCTCTAAAGTAAAAGAATGATGTTGACGCTGAAATCGCAATGTTTCTTCTACACTGGTGAGATTGATTATGAGGCTTATGAAGGTATATAGTTACTATGTTCTCTTGTTATGTTTGCGCTTATTGATGCATTGTTCAGGCTAATTTGTGAGAGTTCTGACCTTGTTCGGACAATTCAAAATAGATCTTTGGTGCAGCTATTGACAACACAAACCATACAGAAAAGGGAGGTGATTTGTGGTTTTACTGTGGCTGTTTTGTGCCTAAAAACAGAGCTAAGCTAACTGAGCTAGAATGTAAACTATCGGCTTTGTTACTTTGATCTGAGCTTTTGTTTGAAGGACAAAACTTGATGATACCATAATATAGATGCGTGCAAACTATAAGCTTCAGACTTTATTCAGTGAGTGATACAGATTATTATTATTAGATTATTATAGCGTTATTTCAGTGGTGGTTTTGGCAGCCGTGAGTGCATTCTGGTACGCGACTTCCCCCTGCTGTTGATAGTTTGGAATATCAGTACTACATATAACCCCTTTAAAGATTTATATTTCCTTTTGGAATGAGTGCCACAGACAGGCTGAAAGTACTGAGAAACAGAGTAGCAGAATTCATAAGAAAAACATAAGCAGTTGTTCTGAAACTTTAGTGGGTTCTGCTGTACCTTCCTTGCAGATACAGGAGCCGTCCATCGGAGAGCAGGATGCGTGGTTGTGACAGGAGCAGGTGGACATGCAGCTTGGTCCATACAGACCAGGAGGGCACATTGTAACGCAGTCTTCACCCTGTGGTAGGAATAATGTGAAGTCATGAGGTAAAGAATCAGCATGGCAATAAACGCTGACTGTGGAATACCTAAAATAGGAATAATTTAGTCTGAAGAGATGCTGACAGAAAGACAAGAAAGGTTCACTGTACTTCCACAGCCAGCTAAACAGTTTACTTAGACCAGTACAGAATGAGGAGCAAAACAACTGTAAAATTGAATAGATATATGAAAACTGAAGCTCGGGAGGAAGGTCCACACTTGATCACGCTAAGCTACCTCCTCCCAGTTACCAATTATGCACTCTATATATTCTGACAGCACCGACAGCACACTCAGCCGTGCTTGGTTTTTCTCAACCCATCTCTCTCCATCTCTCTCGCGCCCTCTCTCACTTCTCTTCTCTCGACTCTCGTGGGGGGTCTCCGCTTTCATCAGCAGACATACCAGCAGGTCTCTCAGAATCCAGGCTCTGCCCTCATCCATCTCCAGCCAAGCTACCACTAAATCGACTGACTGTTTAATCTGCCCTTCTGCCCAGCCAGCTTTATATTATTAATATTACAGTTTCTGTTTTATTTAACTTCAGCAGAATCAGGTTTTGGCCCTTGACTTATGAAACTGCATCTATAAAACTGTACATTGCTAGGACTGGGTGGGCAATCCACATGCGGATCTTTAGCCCTGCTCCAGTGGCTTTGTCAAAGAAAGACAAAACATATGGAAATTATTATTTTATAACATGTTGCTATCACTGTTGTAGGCCTAAAGTCATTCTTCCATTATTCAATTCTGAAAATGTGTATACACCAAATAAATAAATGTTATATTACAACATATGTTGACATCATACATCTTCCCTGAAGTGCTACCTGCAGTTAAAGAGCTCAAAAATATTTTGCAGCCCCTGACATATTTTTTTCTTCTTGAACAAAAATGGCTCTTTAGATAGTAAAGGTCGATGACCCCTGTGCTGGGATTTCTGGACAGAAGCGAGGAGGCGCACCGGCCTCGAATTATGGACTTGTAGTGGTGGGTGAGAGCGCCTGCAGTGAGGGGGGTAGGAGCTGAAGATGTATTGTAAATCTCTCAGTGACTCTTGAATGCAGTGCATCCTCCCCAAACCAACAGGGGGAGTAAGTGGGACAAGGATAATAACACAACTGGGGAGTGATTTACTTGTCCTGCACATCAGCTATACACCAGTATCTGGCCCAACCAAGACAAAAGTAATTTTGTAGGTATTCTTAATGGTAGATTAAATTTGGTCATTTCCTGGAAAACAGTAAAAAATTAATTTTACATCCAAGGAAATCTTTCTTAAAAATGTTTATGTCCCTTGCAGAGGACCTATGAGGCAGCTGGCATCGTCACTGGGATGGCACCACGGATGTACTGAGAGAACTGGATATGGCCCACCATGACCGGCATCCCCCCATTGGCCACTCACTGTATTGCAGTGAAAAAAAAACTCCCGTGGCCCAAAAAACATTTTTCTCATAGAACACAATGACAGAAAAGGACACCTACAACTGCACCAAGAGTAATCTGTTTATAACACGGATGTTTTACGTGTCTATAAAGGAATCTATCTATCTAAATCTTCTGAATACCCAAAAAAGTTTTAAAAAATGTACAGTGTGTGCACCCATTGGCCCGAGCGGGAAGGCGCCGGCAGGGGGCAGCGGGTGAAATGCTAATCTTCATGTGCATGGGCTGCATAATGTGGAAGTAACGTGGAAGCCAGAAACGTTTTTTTGGCTTATGTGAAGGTGAGCAACTTGCCATTGAAAAAAACAGGTGCCGTTTTGGCCCGTTCTAATAATAGATCCAAGGTCGTTGTGGGTTGTTATGGGTTGTTGCTCCACAGGTGGAACGGACCAATCAGAGCGGAGATTTTTGGGAGGGGAAGGGGCCTCCCAAGATTCATGTTGTGACAGGAAATGCGTAAATATTCAAAAGCAAATAGCACTCTTCTAGTCATTTCACTTAGAGTGGAAGAGAAAGTCAGGAAACCAGAGGTACTCCTGGTACTCGATACAGCAGCGCTCTTCTCCTTCTTCTCCTATTAATGAAGTCACCAAAGGGAGACTGGCAGCCATGCTGGCACTTTCTTTAAGTACCTTGCCATTGCATTAAAATGAACTACCTGGTGAAGAACATGGAGTATTCTGACATTTCTTTACTTTAAAGGGTGAGTACAGCCCACCTCCACTAGTGTCGTCCCTCCCTGAGCTGGAGATCACAGCCAGTCTATGGATTCCCACACCCTCCCTTCCAAGCCTCCTCTTGAGTGACAGGTGACACAATGATTTAGAGTTCCAATTAGTGGCCCAGAGGAGTCTGAGTGGCTGTTGCTTCGCTCACCAGAGCACTGGGGGACTGCTGGCTGCTCACTCCTCTCATTATCATTTTGAACTCAGTTTAAACAGGAGGCAGGAGGAGATGTGCCAGTGGACGCCAGGGGCAGAACACACATCTTAAAACATCTCTCCTCCCCGTACACCACATGAAAGCGCCTGTCTGTGAATAAAATTTTTATCAATCGGTTGCAATAACCTTTGTTCTACTGAAAATGACAGCTTCAAGACTGCTAACAATAGCAGTTCAGTTACAGTTAAGTGCGTAGAGAAGTTCGTCCAGCTGCCAGGGTTGAAAGGGGGTGGGGTTCATGCTGTCTTCTGAGTACAGGCAATTTACTGGTGACTGGACTCATGGATAAAACGTCACGCAGCCACAAATGACCACATGGATTTTATTGCATCCATGGCTGCATCGGATTCCACTTGGTTTCACCCTCATGGTGCAGAGACCAGTGGTTGGTCTGCTCTCAAGAGGGGATAGGCAGCTCTCTCATTAGCTGACTGATTCATATTCCTTCTGAGCTGAGAAGGAAAGAAGTCTGTATGAGGAGAATCATTATTAATATACAGGCTGTCAGTCCATTGCACGAGAGCAGCAGGACCTTACATAACTACACAGCCGATGGAGGCAGCAACTAGACCTGAGCCGCTGAGAGGCTGCTAGGTCGTCCTTGGCCAAGACACTAAATTCATACCTATTAGTATCTTAATGTAATTGGAGGGCATTTTTACCAGAATGCCTCTCACTGACACAGCATTGATCAGCCTGGTACCCATTGAGACTAGATGCAAATGGCACCACTAATTACCAATCAGTCTCACTCCTTAACAGTTCATCTAACTGCTGGATGAGTGACTGCAGTTTAAAATTCATGCAGCAAGACGCAAAATGAACTTCTGAACCTTTTGATGAGGCTCGAAAGCCCTGAGAGATGGGAAAAAATGATTTGTTCTCACCACGTCCATAGGCAGACCAGAATCCATTTTAGTATCACTGATGCAGGTCTATTTCCAATACATCGGTATCAAAAGAATCGGTGGAAACTATAGACATGGCGCAGAAATGTTACGTTACCGTGAGTACATGCTGCTGATTGCAAGGGACAATGCCTGAATAGGTAACATGTAATCACTTTGTCCCAGTCAAAAAGAGCATGTCCAATTACTAGAGCTAAATCAAGCGTGCAGGAGCTCAGTCTGCTCCAACACTTTGGTTGGTTTGCCCCCCAATGGGACTCCAGAACAAAGATGCAGCAGGGAGGCTTAGTCCCCTGGGGAAATGACTTCACCAGCAATCATACCCTCAGTGCCATCATCAGTGATATTTTGAAAGTCCCAAACTGTGATAACGATCATGCATGTGACAAAAAAAGTTACACACTAACAGGTACGAGCCACAAAGCCACAGCTCTACCTATCTAACAAACCATCTGTGTTGTTTGCGCAGCAGCCGCTTTGTTAAAAGTAACAAAAAACTACAACCAGTGTGTACCTCCTCTTCCAAACACACAGACACAAACACACCAATCCTCCATATGAGGTGTGTCTGTTCCCATCTGACTGCCTCCTTTTCTATCCAGCTCCTGCCCTCTAGGTCTGTTTAATGGATCTGGCAGCCCTTCCCAGCAGCCGCCAAAGAGAACAGGTGGAGCAAATTAAGACACAGTCTGCGGCCCCGCTCTGTAGCTCAATTCACCACAGTGGCCCGCTGTAAGACACAGGCAATTTCCACTGAAATGTAATGTTGGCAGAAATGTACCCTCTCAGTCTCCGTTGCCCTGTAACTTCAGATTGCAAGACAAGAAATACAATGGGAAAACTGATTGAAGTTACCCAACTAATTTGACAGTTGTAAAAGGGGACAATATGGCTGCACAAACCAAATAAAGCGGAAACATATATAGGTCAAAGATTCAATTTACTCCAGATTGGTGGAGCAATATATAGTTCTAAGCTTGTTTTCCTCTTGTCTCTCTTTTGCCACATGTTAGGGCATGCCAACCAGATTTGTATAGTACTCTCCAAAACACATACTATTGATTGTTAATGTCTGTAAAGGATTGTCCCAGAGGGGGAAAAAAATCCATCTGCTTTAAGATTTTCTTTCAGTGTAACAGAGCAAGGCAAGAATAAAACGTCTCACCTTGCTTCTGCTTGTATATATATAAAAAGCTTCTAAGTAATACTGGGACCAAGTCCAGAGCATTACGACCACAATGACGCAAACATTTTACAACTGCCACAAATAACATGTCACATAAATCAAAGCTACAATCTTTATAAGCAAAGCTCAGGCACAAGGAGGATGAACTGTTTCACACCTGGGGGTCTGATTTATATTACAGACACAGCACAGAACAGCATCTCCTTATATCATTATTATAAAGTAGATCAACTAATTTTCTTAAGTATAACAAAGATTACAACGAGCAAGGTTACAATAACAATTAACCTGACAGTTTTATGAAAAATTAATGTAACCAATAGCATAATGAAGAGCATGATTACAGTAATGATTAAACTAAAGCAATGAGTAAAGTGTCAACATGTGAAATTGTTTTAAACACATTTCATCAATTAATGTTGGAGGATTTAAATTTGTTAATTTGTTTTTTTTTTGGTTTTGCTTCTCTTTTTTCCATTAATCAGTGTTGGCTGTTTATTTAACGTATGCTAATATTTGGTTCTAATATCAAAATATAAGATAAAGGTAAAAAGAACCAAACATTAATATCAAAATAAGACAATTATGTTTTGTAAGTACAAAATGGGTACATGCTACCCTTCGACCTACCATGAACCCAGGGGCGCATATACAGGATCCTGTGACAGGATGGCAGTCAGCTCCGTTGGCACAGCTGCAAGGCAGCATGCATCCCTCTCCATAGTATCCAGGCGGGCAAGTCTCATTACAGTACAGCCCTGTCCATCCCGCTGAGCAGGTGCATTCACCAGAAAGCGGGTGGCAGCTACACCATAATGAGAAAGAGAGATGGAACAACAGAAACAAAAAGAGTGAGGCGAAGTGAGAGTGAGAGTATCAACACTTCATTTCTGAGCAGGGTCAAAGTGTGAAGTCTGCGCCAACAGCGATTCATCCATCTATGTGTCTAGTACGTGCTTGTTTCAGATAGATGAGGTGTCCCTTTTCTCCTTCATTCTGTAATGACTTCGACGGTCGGTGCCCAACTCCAGCCGGAATCAGAGCATTAACATTGCATTAACTATGAATGCTGCTGAGAAATTATGAATGAAGCAAAGGTCGCGATTAAAAGCTAACTGGATGACATGGCTAAGAGGTGTGCAGACTTCAGAATGAGTGCTGGCTTAGAGCTAAGATGAGGCAAAATTGAGTTGAAGAGGTCTTTATTCATATGGAGCTACAGGGGGCTTCACTTCAGGGCTTGGTCAGAGTGAAGCTGCGTGTGGCCTTTCACTGATGTCTCACTTACCTTACTGTGTTGCTGGTATTACAGGGGCAGTACTTGTCACAGATGAGGCCATACAGGCCTGAGGGACAAAATCTCTCTTGGCAATTAGGGCCTTTAAACCCGGTTTCACACAGACAGGCTCCATTGATATGGTGGCACTTGGCTCCATTCTGACACTCACACCTCTGGTTACACTGCGGACCATAGCTGCCCACTGGACAGTCATCCTGACACCTGGAGGAAAATGTACGTCTTTTAAATTGGTACGCTAGAAATGTCAAATGCATTGTTAAAAACAAGACTGATAACATGAAATACAGTATGTTGTAAAAAGGTCAAAGCACTGGCCTGGCCACATGTTACACTGAAACAAAATAATTTTACAGAAAAATATGATATTTTATTAAAGCTGCAGGAACCAAAATCAGGGGGAAAAAAACCACCAGAATTTGAAAATACACCTCTTACTTCTGCAGCTCCCGCCCCTCAGTCCAAATCAAAAGACTGAACATATACAGTATATGGATTATTTGATGTCATTTCACACCACTGTGTTAAAGAAAAGCCACTTTTTCAAGTGGAGTAGAGCAGCAGAGTCGAATCTGACTGAATCTGATCAGCGATCGGCAATAACAGCAATCAATCACGTAGTTAATCCTCCTATCTGCCTGAAAACATATCAACAGGTTACATCCACAGAAGTGGGTAGAATTCTTGTTTCCTCTCACCACTTGAATTACCGTGCTGAAAGGTAATTGTGCCCAACGAGGCCAAAAAAAACCATCAAGCCCTGCAGCTTTAACTGTTTACATCATTTAATATGAAAAATCCCCAACTTACTGGAATAAGCTCTAATCAACAGCATCTCTGTTTTATATGATCATAAATATGTTTGGATTTTAAACAGAAATTGCATTTGGAATATGTCACCTTTGGACTCTGAGAAGTGAGAAAACAGGAATGACAAACACAAATACAGAAATATACTGCTGATTGTAGCCATGAAAAAAAAATGCAACAAATATTAAATTGTTCAAGTGTATAATGGAAGATAAGTAGGTCTGAAAACATTTTGTGACCTGACATTCTCAGTTAGACTACTATTGTTCCATTTTATACAAAAACAGACGTATTAAAGGAAAGATGTTTGAATTCAACAATTTTAGGGCAGAAATGGTCGTTATGGTGTTTTGTACATGTAATGCAAAGTTTGAATACATTCTATATATAATTTAGTCTTTGACTACATAAGATAAAAAAAAGCATATTTTATGTATCACCTTTTTATATTTCAACATTTAAACACTGAATATTTCATTTGAAAACATTTTCAAAACCCAAAGCTGACACGGCCAAATTTGAATAAGCACACGACAGGGAAGCCCTAAAAGCAGCGCCCGCTGGCAGCAATCTGGACATCAGTATCTCTGTGGGGGTTGGACAAGACTTAGTAATCGTCATCAAGCACAGAAATTAAAATGGCTGTGGAGTTTCTCTACATGAAGCACTGAAGTCGATGCGAAAATGGATTTTTCTTCACTTAAATAAACTGACTTGACTATACAGTCCTGGTGGAGTATCAATCTCAAGAGTCTAACAAAGCTATTACAAATAGCTCAATTACATTATAAAATGGGCGAGTTATGTTTCATGTTTAAATTACCCCGGCTTTAGTTTTATCAGGGGACAATGGTATTATTATACTAGACAGGAGAGGGTGGGAGCTAACACAATCTCAGATTACTCCTGGCAGGTTAATTCACCTGCCACTGACAAAATGAATGAGGGCAATTTTGCAAAATAATAAAGTAAAGGAAAGGTCTTGTCGAGGAAGTGTTTCCATCCTAGAGACAATTGCTTTAGCTGAACTAATAAACCCAGGCTGCTCTGGGCTGCTCTGCCAGGCATGGGGAGCTAAAAAGATCTGTGGATTTCAATGAGACCTTAATATAAGCCCATTACTTATAATTAATGAGCAGAATCCAAACAGCATGTAGCCTATGGTGAGATCAATGGACAGGCTGGGAGTGAGGAGGATGAAGGCTGAAGACATGAAACCTTGCTGGACAGAATGAAGTACGAGATTAATTAAACATTTGCATCTCAATTAAAAGCTTACAGCTCACCTTCAAATGGACTAATGGGCATTTATTAATGCCTGTGTGTGAGATTATTTTAGCATTTCCTTTCTCTTTTAAAAGAACAGCCAGGTTTGTGCCTCATTTAGAAGTCTACAAAGAGAATAGGTCATTGAGTGACTGTTTAATGTGTAACTGTCGGCATGAAACCATCCCTTTGCATTAAATACTAATATCAATAAATCATGCTATTGTCTGACCTATTTTCAAAGTAGGAGTACAAAAGTTTGCACAGATTACTTCACAAGTGGCTTTCGCACATTATAATTAAGCAGAGTGTCTGCCAGGGGTGTCATCCTCCTACCTGCGTCCGCTGAAGCCAGCTGCGCACTGGCACTGCCCCGTGATGTGGTCGCATAGTCCGCCATTACGACAGGAACAGTCCTTGCTGCAGTTGATGCCATACTTGCCAAAAGGGCATGGCTGGGCGCAAACTGAACCCTTTGAAAAACAGCCAGCACACAACCATATGAGACACGCTGCTCACAAACAAACCTCGCCAACAGTGAAAAACAAAATAGATTGCACCCTTACAGTGCGGCTTGATCAATGTTTGGAAAATTACGCATCCTGTCCTTTGTTGGATTTAACTCTAATGCGGTTTATTTTAACATAGAAAGTCAAGTGGAATTAAATGGTCATTGCTGAGCTACTTGATTATATATAGTACTACAAATAAAACCGGAACATGCATCATTGTGATCAATATCATTACTGACTGAGGATGTTTTAAAATAGGGTACAGCAATAAGCAGCTATTCTGTCAGATGACAGTAAATTGCCAGCTATTACAAATGCTGCTACAATGGTCAACCGGATATATTTCTCCCTTTAGTAACTCCAATTATATTGGACAGTGTTGTAGATCAATAAGCAAAACAGTGTTATGGAACGATTTTTAACTAAATTCTCAAAAATCATGATAAATATCAATACGAACAACACCTATTGCATTGTCTGTCCGTCCTGGAAGACGGATGCCTCCTCTGTGGCTCTTCCTGAGGTTTCTACCATTTTTCCCGGATGGGTTTTTTGGGCAGTTTTTCCTCACTCGAACCGAGGGTCTAAGGACAGAGGTTGTTGTACCTTGTACGGACTGTAAAGCCCTTTGAGGCAAATCTTGATCGGGCTGTATTAATAAAACTGAAATGAACTGAATTTAATTGAAATACTACACTATAAATATATTATAGTTTATAGAAGCTTTTATCCCTAACACACGGCACAGATTTAAAGAATTTGGAAAGTGGAATGTAACAATACTGTACTATTAAAGCAACTTTTTACAGTTCTTTTCTTTGTTTTTTTGTCTTAAGTTGACTGTCAGACGAAGGAGAAAAACAGGAAATGTAAAGTGCAAAGGGATACATGTAATAAAAGGGAGCAGGGATGTTGTGTGCGCAGTGTACTGTACCTTAAACTCCTTTATTAGTGTCCTTAAAGTAACAGTTTTTGTTAACTGCAGGTGGCCATGAACATCTGACATTATTTTAACAACTGGAGTTTAAGACAACACATAAAAACTCCCAGCTAGAAACTCCAATAACATTTTTTCTCTTGCAAAGACTGGAGAATCCCAGGTTTTCATTTATAATTGAACACAACATATTGATCCTGAACTCCATGTTCTCAATGTGCCGGTCTCTGCTGTAACGACTACATTACAGACATAATTGTGTTTTCCAGAACACCGATAATATTCGGGCCCTTCTCTTCTCCCAGGTCTCTTTTCTTCTTTGCCTTCCCACCTTTGCTTGTGTGACCTACCGTCCACCCAGCAGGGCAGGAACAATCTCCAGTGATGTGGTGGCACGTTCCTCCATTTTGACAGGGGCAACGCTGCTCACAATGAGGCCCATGACTACCGGAGGGGCACCGCTCTCCACAGCTGTCACCACAAAAGTCAAGAGTCAGATGTCGCAGACATATAACCTGTATTTGTATTTGCCCGCAGTTGTTCGCATCAACAAACACCCAGACAAACAACAAATGGCAATGGATCGCAGACACCTCAAAGAAAGCTGCAAAGGAATAAATATGCTGCTGGTACTCACAAAGCCCCTGTGTACCCTGGTGCACAGATGCACTCTCCTGTCTCATGGTTGCAGGTGGCACCATTGAGACACTGGCAGGGTAGTTGGCATGCCTTGCCATAGTAACCATGCTCACAGAGCTCCTCACAACGCCATCCCTGGTAACCATCAGTACAGACACAGGCACCTGTGATGGGGTTACACTTAGCCCCATTTTGGCATTGGCACCGATTACTGCAATGAGGTCCCCAGTAGTCACTCTCACACCCTGCAGGCACAGAGAGAAGTGGCATCAGACACAGCAGAGTAGCGAAACAGAAAAGACAATGAGCACCGGCATTTACCCTTGAAAACATCTGCAACCATTTATCAAATAAAAGCAAGCACACTCAAAGTAAAATTAAACGCAATCATGTATAGGAAATGTTCCTGGAAATAATTTCCTTTTTTATTTTTATTTTTGGAATTAAGTTTTTATTCCATCAGAGAAACAATGTACAGCACAACAACACAGTACAGTCATCCACTGCATCCCACAAGACAATTATATGAACAAAAAATAATAAATAAATGAATCGCTTACTAATAGCCTCTCTAAATAATTTCTTACTCTAGAAATATATATATCATGTCCACAAGGTTCATATATATTGAAGCAAATTCAGAAGTCCTCTACAACTTATAACAATGCACCATATGTTTGATAGTCTCAGTAGTTATCATAAGCTTATTACAGGGCTTTGCTGAATAGTATTTGATTGATCCACCGGTTTGTTATTTGTGTAAAACGCACCGTTGCTATGGGTACAGTTCTGACCATAACCTCTGGAGGTCTTTTTCATATGCGTAAAATAATTTCAATCAAATCAATATGTTTATGTCAAATTATTCATCAACATGTGGGAAAGCTGGTCATTATGGCAAAGTAAACCCTGACAGGGTGATGATCATAATGACCAACTTGTTGCACATTATCATGTCTATATTTTATCTTCTCAGATAAGTCGTGTTATACAGTATTATTCTTTTTACTGTCAACAAATATGAAAAAAAAAAAAAAACAGACAGTTGCAAAGTTTGTAGCTGTAGCTTTTTTGCATTAGAAACCAAACCATATCTCATCTGACCTTTAAATCTCCATTGTTCAAAAAAATAAAATTACCATATTATATTAATTAACAAGAACATAAACACTGAATTAAAACTTAAATTGTTCCCTTATAAACCATTCTGTTGTCATAAACACTCACTATCACACCAACAAATACACTATTTAATACTTTGTAAGTACCATTTGCTAAAAAATTCAGGCCCTTGGTGTTTTATTAAAATACTTTTCACATTAAAAAGGAAAATATGAGCTCACTTAAAGATACATCTTCAGTGGGAACAATAAACCCAGGGCTGAAAGCCCCAGGCTAAAGATGTCTAAAAGCGATACAAGACTAAATCTGGTTCTGTTTTTTCATGGGATTTGTTCACAATAGCAAAAATACAGAATGGCATAACCCCAGCCGATCCTTCAAATTCATTAAGTGTCTTCACTCCAGCTCGGGGTCACAGAGTGCAGAAACATATACAAGTATGCCCTGAGCAAAAAGCAATACCCTTCGCATGTTGTTATCCATTACAGTGTCAGCCAATCACTCACATTCACAGCAATAAACACACACACACACACACACACACACACACACACAGAACATGCAAAGTCCATACAGACTGGACTTGAATTCAAAATCAGACTCTGTGTTTCTGCAAGACAAATACAGTATAAAACCACCAACACAGCAGAACAAAATTCATGTCTCCTGTCAGTATTAGTTTGAAAACACATTCATCAACATGTAACTAAACCTGCTGGTATCCCACAAAATACCCTGCACGGACAGCCAGCAAACAATACTGTTCTTTAAAAAAATTAGTAAAAGGCAATTCATGTGCTGCTCTTCTTTCCTTTTTTGGAATATTAGACTTGAGGTTTAGTACGATGTCGTTGTTTAATCAGGTCAACTCATTTGTCTATGTTAGATGGTCTATATAAACAATATAAAAAAAATATATATATACACAATTTTATCTTTTAAAAAGTAGTAAGTGAACTATAAATCAAATTATCTACGTATAAATTAAGTTTACTGACCAGTTTTACTGCCATTTCCACATCACCTTCCCATTTCCAGACAAGTTGGGTCATTTTCCAAAATGCAATAAAACTAAAATCTGTGAATTGTTAATTCATTTGAACCTTTATTTATCTGACAAAAGTCTAAAGAAAAGACTTTCAGCATTTTCATTGACCTTAATTGAATTTTGCAAATAAAAACAAATTTAGATTTTGATGCCTTCAACACACTCAAAAAAAAAAGTTTGGACGAAATCAAAAAAAGACTGAAATGATTCCACAATTCTCAGGTTAATTGGGAGCAGGTGAGGGGACTGGGATAAAACATGAGTTGGCAATCGGTTCAAAAAGAATGTTTCTCAATGCAAAACTGTACAGAATTGAGGTCTTTGGCCATCTAATCTTTTCTACATAATATTGTGAAAAGACTCAGCGAGTCCAGAGAAATCTCGCTGCTGTTGAATTGTGAAACCCTCATGCTACCGTGATGACTATAGCCACATGGGCTGGACTACTTTGGAAAGCTGTTGTCACTTAACACAGTCCGCCACCACATCCACAAATGAAACCTGAAACTGTATAATGCAAGGAGGAAGCCCTGTATCAATTCCGTGCAGAAACGCCACTGAGTTCTCTGCTCCCAAGCTCGTCTCAGATGGACCGAAAGAGAGTGGAAACGTGTCCTTTGGTCTGACGAACCCACGCTTCAGCTTGATGTCACTAAAAACTGACGTCAGGTTCAAAGATAAAAAAGGCCATCCAGGCTGTTGTCAGTGAAACATGAACATCTGCGATGTTATGGGGAACATCAGCGTCCATGGCACGGCTGACTTCCATACCTGTGAAGGCATATGTTGGAATTTTAGAGACTTCAAGGCAATATCTTTTCCCTGAAGTCCATGGTTCTTTCAGCAGGACAATGCTAGGCCTCATTCTGTGCGAGTTCCAACGGCTTCATAGTCACAGAGTGCGTGTGCTCGACTGTCCTGCCTTCATCCACATCCGTCTCCCATTGAAAACGTATGGACGTCATGAAGAGGAGAATCAGATAATGGACACAGACTATTGAGCAGCTGAAGTCTTGTAAACAGTAAGTATTTCACTCCACAATGAGTGTCCTCAATTCACAAATGATTAAAAATTGAAATAATTAGGAAAGCGATGTAACACTACTGTCCCTACTTTGTCTGTGTGTGTTGCAGACATTAAAATCAAAATGTGATTATATTTACGTTTTTTTTGTACTTTGCTCAGTTAAATAAATGTTCAGATGAATAATCAATTTAGACTTTAGTTTTTAATGAATTTTATAAAATCTCCTAACTTTTCTGGAAATGGGGTTTTTCTTATCTTGAAGAAATAAACCAACCATTTCAAAGACTGCGTTGAAATGGCAACACGATGTTTTCTGCATGCTATTGAAAAGCCTGAAATCGTTAAATACTTTATGATAAAAGTAAATACATTTAAGTGGAGGTAACAGACTTTTTGCTATTTGCTGACCCAGATACATTTGGGAATGTACTGTGTGTGTTACTACATTTCTACATTCCTAAACATCATCACATTTTAAAGTACAAGTTGGAAAAAAGTAACATACATTATCATCACAGTGTGTTGTGGGTAATTTAGCTACAACAAGCCTTCAGACATGTAGCATTGTTAACATGTCTTTTTTCAGTTCTTCTGTCCTCCTGATGCATGTTAAGTTCAATATTTACTTCTTGTTAATTATGTTTTGTCTCCACAAACTACAGAATAATGTGGAGAGTAATTTAGACATCTTTCACATGCTTTCCTATGGTGTATGTACAAGGAATGTTAACTTGACCTGTCATTTTATGCAATCAGGTGAGAAGAGATTTACTCTATTAATTAATCGACTTTATTTATTCATTATTTTATGCTAGGTGGGGAGCATACAGCAGGTTTATCAGACCTTCTTTACTGCTTGTAGATTTTTCATCTTACCCTCAGCAAAATCTAGTAAAACCATGAGCTTCAAACGGCCTGTTGTACTTAGGCCCAGCAATTATTAAACATTAAACTTGTTTTTTAGTTGTAGTAGGTATGGTGAGTGACAAGCATCGCCAAGAAGCAAAACTAAATGATCAGACAGGTGCAAAACAGGGTCCTGTTACTAAGAAATTTGTGGAGAAATTTACCAGACTGTGATGTTTACATACCAGGACTGTCACAGAGAAAGGTCTTAATAACACCCTGAAATTCATCGTTAAAAAAAAAAAAGGAAGCAAATGTGCAAGCTGTTCACACCTTTCAGTGACAAGAAGGAAGAGGAAAAGAGGATGCAGATGAAGATCACAAGGAACGAGGGATTTTGTCATATATAACAGTTACTTGTAGGTCTTTTGACACCTTTTTCAGGTACAACTTAAGCAGTCAGCCGTCACACATGGCCATGGCGGAGGGAAAAAAAAAACTAATGAGGTACTAGAGTCACTGAAACCATAAACTCAGAATAAATGTTCCCTTTAGAAAACTAACTAAGTCTACTTTTAACAGAGTAATTGTATTGAATTTGGAGTAAAAATAAAGTGCAGATAGCTTAATTTAATGGAATAACACTTGGATGAATGGTCATCCTCTGTGATGATTTTGCAAATACAGACCCCAGAGGTGTCGTCCCTCAATAAAGTTGTATTACAAAATTAGGCTTCCCGACTGTATTGTAATATTGACAATCAGGAAAATTGGTTAAGTTATATAGGTGCTCTACGTAGGTTAATGTAAATAGCTAAGTGACATTACTAAGTGGTACCTAAGGGAAACACGTAGTAAAATAAGCAATTCCCACATTTCACAGGGGACAGGTCTGTTTAGAAAAACTCAATAAGTCCCATAAACTGCAAGCAAATAGCTAATCTTCAAGGTTAAATGAACAACCACTTTTTATGTGAAAGAACAATCAGCACTGAGCTGGGGTAGCAGGCTGTCTTCACTCTCACTGAGGTAATTGTTCTTCAGAGGATCTAGTGGTGATTTACAAGTGATTGTATGGTGTTCCATCAGCGGCGGCAGCAGAAGCTGTACTGCCTCACATTAATAAAAGCCCAGCTTGAAATCCAGCAGCTGCGACGGTGAATATTCCACTATTGATTCTCACATCATCACAGACTCAATTGTGAATGCAAAGACACCGCACCTCCTTCTTGTATGCTCACTTTGCCAGAGTTGTGATCAGCCAGAGTTGAGCTTAATGAACCCTGTGTCATGGTCGGCACTGAAGCCTGTTTTTCCAGGTACACAGCAGGAAGATGATCAGCCATTCCCTCATACAGACAGGTCTGCCCTGAAGGGGGTCCTGAAAAACACTGAACCAGTGCGGTATTGCTTCTGCGGTTGGACAGACTAGAGGCCACATTACAGGGCTCACATTGATTTGGTCTAATCTGCTTCTGGCCTCCAGTCTGGCATGAATGAGTTCCCTGAAGGTTGAGCTGCTGCCACGCAAACGACCCTGGCACATTAAATCTGTGGTGTGTGCGGGCAGCCGGGGTAATGGATGAGCAGTTTAGCTGCAACTTGGTTTAGCAGTCTATAAGCACTCATCAGCGGTCCCTCGGCTCTCAGTGCTCCCTCAGTGCAGTACAAAAACAGGCGCTGCCTATATAACAAGAGGCATCATGACTTGGATTCAGCTTCAACCCTTGACCGCATTAATGCAGAGTGAGTGCATTTTGTATTTTTACATGTATACGTCAAAATATGATGTGAGTAAAAAATACTCAGAGCAGCAGAGAAACACAGAAATGACCAAAATCTATCCAGTGCTAAATTTGAAGACTTTTCTGGTGCTTAGGAGCTCAACAAATGTTACCATTTGAAGTTTTAAACCTTCTTTAGCTTGCAGTTAGAGGCCTTAGCACATTGAGAGCAAAGCCCATTATCTCGCTGTCTCTCTCCTACACAGAGGTTCTCAAACTTTACCCAGTAGTCTAACACTTCCCAGCTCTGACAGCATTTAACTGTGATTAAGGAGTCAGAGTTCATGATGAGCTGCGGGCAAAAACAGAGAGAAGCAGCAGAAAGAAGTAGCATGTATCATGAAAGCTTCAGCTTCTAGAGAGAACAGATAAATTGTGTGAGGTGATGAGGACCCCCTGTGGGTTTTGGTGTGTAGGCAGTGAATCCCACACACGTCTGAAACTAGAGAAGCTGCAATCCAACCCATTAAATGGTGTGGCACAGGTCAGTAAGCCTAACCAGAGGACAGCTTGGACTCTCAGTGCTCATAATGCATAACAGTTGCAATGTGGATAACCTCACACACAGGGAGACGTCCAATCTCAAGGTGCCGGGTATAATCCCCTTGACTGGAACAAAACAGATCAGGTTGAGGGGTACGGCCAGATAGCTAACTTCTGAAGGTAATGTCCAAAGAATGGGCTGAGAGAGCCATCATGGTGGTGCTGAGCTTTGAAGTGTGCTCAAAAGTCTACATGATCAGGGGCTTGCTGCAACGAGATTAAAACCAAACAGCTTTCAGCAGCTGACTTCATTCAGAAGTTCTCCTGAACTTGGCCTCTTCAGCAAAATGTTTGTCCCTGTTCTCTGTGAGTGATGTCTGTGCCACTGAAAGCTGCCATAAGCTTCTCAAAGCTAAATTCAAAATGAGGGCCTGAGTCGAGCTCTTTAAACACAAACAGAATATCTTGCAGCATTCAAATGACATTCTAGTTAATTCATACTCAAGTTCCACTTTGTTTACTCTGCTAGATACAGGGCGAATGCAGACTTCGGTGAGAATGATGACTGGACGTGAATAAATATTGGCCACTAGATGTTGTTGCTGCAGACACTCACTTCCTTGCCAACTCTTAACTGGGAAAACCCTATTATTGCTATTGGAAATGTTGGCACCCAGCCCGACTTCACTCCCCATTGCCTGAGTCACTGACTGTCACATAACTATTATTAACACACTGTTGGCACTTGAGGAATAACTTAACTCGTACTAGACATAAGGAGGCAAAATGCTGTGGCTCCTGAGAGCCTCTTTCTCCTCATTTACTCTTTAGCAGAGCTTGTGGCAAAGCAAAGCAGCGTGACTCATTGTCTTGACGAGTCTCCAGCTTTGCCTCATGAGAAGTGCACCTCTGAGTTTTATATTGTCTGGTTCAAGCTTTGTACGGCTAGCTTTGTTCCTTTTTTCCTTGACAGATCTGAATCTTCAAATTTACATTTCATGACCAGAATTAATACAGGCAAGTCACTATTTGCAAATGGCATGAGGCGGCCGCCTTTCTTTAGAGGTTTTAAATCTTAAAATGATCATTTTTAATAGAACAATGAAACAATTCCGTCTACAATTTAGCTGACACAAGAATATGTAATATTCCGCTCTTCAGTCAATATGAGCTATTTGTAATAGGCTTTTATTGAATAACTCCTAACTTAACATTCAGCTATTCATCACAGCTCCCTGACTCAATGATGCAGACTAATAGAGTGAAAAGCTGTGGTACGAGGGTCTAGAGGGAAAGTAGTGATTGTTGTGTAAAGTGGTGAATTTGCAATGAGTGATAAATGTCTCTCAGCTTTGTTAAACTTGTGGCTTTAAAGGCTGCCAATACAACACCAGACAGATCGCACTGTCCCTACCATGTTCTGCTGACGCCTATTCCACTGTTATTTATTAGTCCTCAGAAAACTCAGACATGACAAGTAAACAGTTTAGCTACATCCCCATGAGCTTGACAAATGAATTTCTAAATATACAGAAGAAAATGCCAATAGTCATGAGGGCAGTTCTGCTGAATTGGACTAACAGCACGCTGCAGCTTCTGCTGCTGGGCGTGTCGTTTGTCCTGCCCTAATTCATCTTTGCTGAGCCCCTGTGTGTTCGCATTCCCCTGAGGGAAAGAGCAGCACAGGACCAACCCCACAACACAACGCAGACTTTCCTGAGCAGAGTTTGCTGCTTAGTTCCACGTCTTTCCACTTCACTATGCACCATATGCTCCCGCTTAATACCACGGTGAAGTTGGATAAGAAGTAACGAGATCTGACTTCTGCCTTTTTAGAACTGCAAAACTAATGAGCGAATAACTTAATTCTTTTAAGACTACGCATTACTGATTAAAAAGTCTGCCCTGGTTGTTTATCCCACATAGGATCTAATCATTTGTCCAACTTTTATTCAGGATGTGAACCCGGATCAATATGAGGCCTGCAGGTGCCAGCCGACTCCTCTTCAGCAAAGCTCTAACAGGGTTAAAAGGGGCTACTGGTCGACCAAGACAGACAAGGCCAAGTCATTGTACGAATAACAAGCACTTAAGAGTAATGCTACTTAAAAGAACGCCTTCCCTTTCTAATAAAATTGGCTGTGTCGAGCAGTAATACAAGCAGGCTGTGAGAGATGCTTTCGCCTCAGCGCAGTAAACCAGTCACTTGTTCTACAGAACCTGACACGGCTCATGAAAGCTTCTGGATCAGCAAATTGCTACACAGCCCACTGCTCCCTCCAATTAATAATTTACCCTTCACCCTGTCCTGCAGAAAATAAACCCTATGCTCTCTTGCCACAGGACAACAACAAAAATGCAATCAGAGCAGAGGTGGACATTTATCTATAGTACAAGAGAAAACACGGTGACTGGGGTGTAAATAAAGCCACTGCAACCCAGAAACACAAACCACAGTAGATCGGTCAGGGGGCCAAATACGTGGCAGCTCAAAAACAGTGTCAATCTAATAAAACCAACTGTTACCGCACTTAATTTGCACATATTGATTTCCTATTTTCAATTATTAATTCTAATTAGGATGAAGTAGAAAGTGCCATGGGGCAACAACAGTCAATGTGAAGGGACGTGGCTTCATAGTGGAGAGTGATGGACGTTCACATCATGCCAATGGGGACACCTCAGTCACATGACTCCTCAGGGCAATTTTTAATGTAAATGTCTGCTATGACACTAAATCAGCTGTGTGCATCAGTACAGATTCTATGTGCCTTGACATTTTGCAAAAGTAAGTGAGGTAATCACCTTTTTTAAAAAAATAAAAAATCTTAAAAGACACACACACACACACACACACAGTAATAAACAACGTTCAGAGCAAACAGTGTTTCATTTGATAATAACCATCTTTGAAATCTCAGAGGTTGAAATAAATAAATGTAGGGATTCCCAAAACTGCTTTGTGAAAGAGAAAATAATATAAAATATAAAATCTAGCTCAAATAAACAAAGCTTCATCTTGTGGCCTTCGCTGTGCTCAGCTACAATAATGAAATCACAGTGTGTTTATTCACCTACAATGGATTTTACATTAAATAGAGGCTGTAGTGTGAGAGGCTATTGTTGTGCTTCAGGTAGCCCAATTAGAGAATTGTGACTGGCTGAATTTGCATAAGTGGTGGTAATAGATGAGACACTAAACTACAGAAAGCTGTGGCTGTTGGTGCTTCTGTAATTAGTCCACCTCTTTCTGCACGGTGCAACTTCTGTGGTTTTCCAGTGACATAGACCTTGAAAATTCAACCCGGCCCATTAAGAGATAAAGCCTTATTGTACAGTAAATTGGAGGAGCTGTTTGAGGAGTTTTTCATGTGACACTGAACATACGCGTTTGTTTCTCCCCAAACAGAGAAGACAGAGACAGTCATAGGTGAATCTAGGACTTGTTACCAGTGGGTGCAAGCTTGAAAGAGATTTTTTAAATCGGTTTGTACTCACATCTACATGACATCAATTATCAATGAACTTGCCAGGCTGCTGTACTGAAAATAACAGGTTAGAAAAGCAGGTTTTGTTTCGTGGACCGCCAAACAAAACCTGAAAAATTAGCACCAGCACGGCATGTTAGACTACAAACATCACCGTAAACATCATAAGATCCAGCAGCTGTCAGAACGGGACCCTTCAGACTTGCACAGTGCACAGTGCATTCAATATCACAAAACAGAAAAGCATTCATCTCAGCATGGGATTAGTGACCATTATGCAATACGACAACACTCAGCAGTCGTGCATTGCAATATGTATCATGTTTACAGCCAAGTACACCAAACACTTTAAAATTTTTAGCGTTTTTTTTTTTTTTAGTTTTAAAATTTCTATTCTTCCATTATTCTATTGGATTCCCACTGAGCTGGAGGTCACTGCTGCAAGATGGATAAAGTCACCAGTGTGATTATTGTGGTGTTATTATAAAACTAGACACTAGCCCCAAGGCAAACAAAACGAAATGTGTAAAAAAAAACGAATGAGAAAGCAATTATTTTCAGTTTTTAATTAATCTGATTATTTGTTTAATAGATATTCCCCGTTATCTATTAGAATATTTTGTACAAATTATGCATCGCAGTGTCTTCAAGGCCAATTTCACCCCTACACGCCTAGATATTCAGTTTAGTATTATAAAACCAGAAAAGCAAATCCTCACAATTGAGAAACTGGAACCAAATAATGCTTGTTTTTGAATTTGTATAAAATTGCTACTGATTAGAATCCACTTCTAGGGCTACAGCAGTATGTTCCAAACTATTTTTGCCAAAGTAGTCTTTCGTTTTTGTGATGTGTTGAGCTGCTTATGTTCATTTATTATGTTCAGTCACATCAATAAAAGCAGATTGAAGTTGGTTCAGGCAGAGTTGGAGCTGCTCCTCTGGATATATATTTTTCTGTAAATGGCTTTCACGCTGACCATGGCTTCTGCTTTGTAAAAAATAAACTCTGCAGCGGTGCTTCTCAAACCCAATGTGCTCTTAATGTTGCTGGATGATTGAAAAGTAATGAACTGTTGCTGCAGCTTGTGTAATATCTTTGGATTGTCTCTGCTAAGGCACAGTTTCAGAAGCTGTTTTGTTATAATCATATATATGTGTTGTAATAATCATAAACAATTTACACTGAAAAGTACCATTTATCTGTTCACTTAGACATGCACGAGGAAGTAATATATTAGTAATATCAGCAGTTAATGATCAAATATAATGTAGGCTTTGAGGGGAATTACTCGCAGTCTAAACATTTGAGCTGTTTTTTACCCTCTTAGAATCTGAAACACCACTAAAATACCACTAGCAATTTCCAGAAAATAAAAACTAAAACGGCATGGGAATCAGAAGATCACATTCATGTTAACATGCTCCCAGATCAAATCTTTCTGCAGAGAATGCTTAATAGAACACCAGTTATAAAAAAAAAACAAACCTGAAGAGTGAGATTGTAAATAACTGACTCTACCTAGCCTCAAAAGTAATCAAATTGAAGTCAAAGAGCACTAAAGCATATCGACCAACACGGAGATGTGTATGAATGCAAATGCAGAGAAAGTTTTTTTTTTTTCATATTTGTGTACCTTTGACCATTTCTGTATGCGGTGTGTTCTGTAAGCATATGGCGCTCGTCAGTCGTTTACTCAAACCAACAGTTTTATTTTTTATTTATAGTTCAACATGTCACGGCATATGGATCTGTCCCTCACTGTAAACACAAACATGATTTAATTTAAAGCTGGACAACCAGCACGCCTTCCCACCTTCCAAATTAATCCCAACAATAGCGAAACACACACAAACACAAGGATAATTGCTTTTTAACGATCTCACATTATGCAAATGCCCATCAAGCAGCCATAAATCTTAGTGAAAGTTTGCACTTGTCTGACCAGTAATGCCAACAAACTGACTGATATTACTATATTGTGTGGCAAAGACTCCTACTGGCTTCCATCTACTTCAGTTTAGGTGCGTAATCATATAACTCACTGCTGTGCATTTAAATGATCTAAACTGTCAAGAAGAAGAAGCCAAAAAATAAAAATAAAATAAAAATACGGGAGATGTACCATTTTTAAAAAATTGAGCAATAGCCTGCTGGCTCGCTGATACTTGTCTAAAAATGGGCAAAAAGTGGAATAGCGATACACTTAATAAACTACTAAATGAGCACTGACTCCTGCAAAATATTCAAATATAAAAAAAAAAAGACATTTGAAAGCCAGTGCAGTGCATTATGCGCAATTAGCTGTGAAGAGCAGAGGCACTGGATGGATACAGATAGCTGGTACAATATGAACAGACAGAAACAGGAAAACATCTCTAGCCTTTGATTAACTGAGAAAAACTGTAGATTAAGGGCTTTTCTTTTTGTACCATCATCTCTCCAGGATAATGCGGAACCTTTGGAGACTTCTCCGTAAAAAAAAAAAAGGAAATCCTGGAGTTCATCTCAAATGAACTGCTGGCTCTGAAAGCACTGTTGTTCTTCCAGTCTCTGAAACTCAGTAGGCCCATGAATTATTCTCCCCGATTCTCAAAGTCAAAGTGAAGAGAAAAGTATACAACAGCAACTTAGGGAGTATTGTGTGAGTGAGTGAGTGAGTGTGTGTGTGTGTGTGTGTGTGTGTGTGTGTGTGTGTGTGTCTATATGTGAGTGAGTGTGTGTGTGTGTGAGAGAGAGAGACCGAGAAGGAGAGTGGGGGAATACTGTAGTTACATTAAAGAGGCAGCTAAGAAATGAATCAAGCCGTCTGAGAGAAGCAGGAGATTCCAGAATCCGTCTGCGAGACGTGAATCTCAGTCCTCATGACATTTACTCTGAGTGAAAGAACAGCATTTACCATACTTATAACAAGCACAACAAAAGATGCAATCATCGGTCAATTTTGATTGGAACGAAGTTGTCATGCTTGAGGACAAAAGACAAAAATTTCCATCCTAAACCTTATTTCAGAGTCGGAGCAAGGACCAGAGATATTGATCCATGGACCTTAACCCTCTTTTTGTTCTGTCGCAGAGGGCGATTTTGTCATTCATACAGTATTGCCTGTTATAGAAGCGAATCTCAGAATTATAATACAAGGTAATGTTTAAAGCGCAAGGCTGAGAGAATCGTATGGTGTCAAGTTTCTTTGCAAATCTAATTTCTCAGGGGGGGAATTAATCACTTTGAGGGTGGGGGTATCTGAACCAGAAAGTCAGCATTTTCTGTCTTTTATCCATCTAAACTCAATTGAAAGGTGTTAATGAAGTGCACACTACAGGACATGATGAACTCCTAAAGGCCTGCTTTTCAACTCAGACTTAACTCTTTGGCTTCAGTGTACAAGAAGACAACTCCAGTGCCTCTGACTTTTTTTCTTTCTTTTTTTTTTGGTGCTGCTCAGCAACTAATTTGAGAGCAGCTTCTGCTCAAGACAGATTGGATCCTCATGAATGCATCGTTGTTTCTGGTAATCATTACATTTCCTCTAAAATTTCCTTTGATCCTTATCATCCAGATGCCCTTTTGTCAATGTTTAGATCCCCGGCTACATCTCTTTGTTCTACTTAGTACGGCCTAGGTATGCGATAGTGTCTCTTTGCATTTTGTCCTTTTCCTATTTCCTCTGTGGCAAAAGCCACCAATTTAATTGAATTTCGGAGCTTTTAATGTCTGCATTACTCTAATCAGAGAAGAGGAGAGTAGAGTTGTTTATCTCGACCTTGGTAGAATTAGCAGAGGGTATTTGTGGAGATGTTAATGCTTTGAAAAAAAACACAAACTATTCAGCAACATTGTAAGCTGAGGTTTTATTGATCAACTAGTCAAAGGTGCTTATAGATATTCCAGTCACTGGCGTGCAGTCAAGCGTCAGGAAAAAGGCATGTTCTGATGACAAAATGCAGTAAACTCACACCAAAGATACACAGTACGCTGCTGTGATTCTCCATTCCACAGAACAAAGCACTGTCTTTTTTATAGAAAACATTGACAATGTGGGTGAATAAATTTTATATGAGTTGACCTAGCTTCCTAGTCCTTTGTCATTCTGCTTTGTGGCTGTACAATATTCGGATGCTAGTACTGGATGATTCATCAGTCATAGACAGTGGAAAGATAGGGCTACCATTAAAGTCAGGTGCAGGGCATTCTCCTATCTCACACAAACAACATGCAATATAACCTTCTGAGAGGGTGGCACGACTGCAGGCGAGGCAGAACACAGTGGAATGCAAAATACAACCCCAAATACCCTAGGGCCTGGAGGCAAATTTGATTAAAAGTTTGTTTTTCTTCACTCTCAACAAACGGAGGAGCTCGTCGATGCGGCACTGACAGTTAATTGGACTTGGCAGGGCCACGAGTTCATTCGTCAGCATTGTGTGGGGCTTGCCTAGGAGGAGCAGGACAATCAATGTCCCTCAGGACGGCCTGTAATCACTGCAACACTCCAATGAAGTCCAGGGTTAAACATCAGGAGATTGCAGGTGCACCAGAGGATCTAAGAAAGACTGCTAATATGCTCCCACTCCCAAAGCAAACCAAGGACACTGCAATGCAACACCCAAAGGCCTATGATGATCCGCTAAAACTGAATTGCACCTCAAGCTATTATTGTGACTAAAATGGTCATAAATCTGATGTCCTGAGGGGTGATACGAGCTACTTAACAAGGATCTAGAAGTAAAACTGCATGACACTCTGCCTGTGTATGGAGTCTAATTAAGTGTTTGGAACTAGAAAATAGTTACAAGGTAATGAGATCATTAATAAGGTAAGACAGGAAAACAATGGTAGTACACAAATTATTACTTTTCTTTTGTCCAATCTTTCTTTTTTATTATAAATGAATATAGTTTTATCTGTTTAGGAATTTTACAATTTTCATACAAAAGTGTAGTACCTGTAATAAATATGCCACTTTAGAAAATCTACTGACAACTGAGAAAACCCGTATTAAGGGGTCCTGAGAAGACACCGCGTCCCTTTAAGGGGTCACAGGCCAAAACACAGAGGAGAAACTGATCAGTGCAGTGAAATAATATGACACTGAAGACTGGGAAGAGAAAATCTGGCCCCTCTTGGAAGAGGTGACCAGTGTGTTAACACCACGGCAGTCTAATTCAGGTGTTTTAAAGTGATGTCTACCACACAATGAACTGTAAAGAGGTCATCAAAAGCAGTGGTCAGTGAAAATCAATTGAATCTTTGGAAATAAACTTCATAAACACGGCAGTGGACCACAAAATCAAGTGTGACTTACAGACTGTGAAATGAGCCTAAAACAGTTTGTTCTACATTAGTATTCAGGAGATACCTTATCTCTCTAAACTGTTATCATAGCATTTCAGCTATTTTAGACACACTGACCTTCTCTTAAGGACAGGAGATAAGGCTTTTTAATGTCCTTATTAAATCAAACCATCTATGCAGACTCTCAGAGCTGGCTAGTGTGATTCAGATGCTCTTAACTCTCTCTCTCTTACTGACTAATGACAAGCATCACAGTGATAATGACCAGTGAGACTAGATGTTGTGTCTGCGCTGCTAAATATTATTGTATCATCCTAACCATCACCACGAAACGCCATGATATCCACAGGCTTTTTTTGCACAGGTTATATGCATGCAAGTAAGCACACTCAAACGTCTACTCACACACACACAGACACGCACACACACACACACACACACACACACACATTTTAGGCATTCTCCCAAAGGTAATGGAGCAGTGAGCTCTTGGGGAACAATAAATCCTGCTTAATGGGATGGTACAAAAAAATCTTCAGAGCCAGGCAAAGTCAATCTGCATACTGGGCTAATAAGCCTTATATGTTCAGAAAATGTTATAGAGACGTGTCTGTGTGCGCTTGTGTAAAACCTTTTCAAAAGAGTGTGATGTTGGCTTTCAGTGAGAATATTTGAATGCTATTTAATTTATGATCAACATTCATATGTATGTGTATGGAGCAGTAAAGAAAGCTGACAGCTTTGTGCCATAATTCTTTTGATGGACTCACCATCAGTCAGATCAAGTCTTGGCACGGTGATTTATGCCTCACATAAGTCACAGGTAGTCACTGAAAGACATGTGAGGAACTATATGTCCGAGCCACATCAGGAAGCATCCCTTTCAGAGCTTCAGCAGCAACGTCTGCGTGGTTAAAACTGCTCAGTTAATACCAGTGTCAGCACTTATTTCCAAACTCGAATGGCCATTTCCTCACGTTTATCAGTGTGCTATCAGGTTAGAAAAGGAGGCGATGTCTCAATGCGTGTAAACCTCCTGCCTGGGGGGAATAAATAACAGTGTCACATACCTGGCTGTATATAAACTGGTTGCAATGCTCCCTGTGAGCTCAGCATGCTATACAAAAACAAAGCTCTGTCAACAGAGGCTTAGCTTCATGGGTGCACAAACACACATACAGTATATTAAGTAATAACTGTGCTCCACTAGGCGCTATAGATCCGTCCACCATTTGTCCCCTTGAGAAATACCATTGCGTGGGCTCTTTGATCTATTAAAATGAATGAGGCAGTCGGCATTGACAGTTACAAGCAGCAAGGAACCCCCTTCAGAACGAAACAGTTAGAATATTTATAGTTCTCCCAAAATGTCTCTCTTTACATGCTTGTGTAATGAGGAGTTGAACCGATTTAGACTGCTTTTTTAAAAGTTTATGTGGAGTCTTTCAGTTTATCAGTTTTCGTGGGCCATCGTGTGTACGTAAACAGTCAAAGACGCACACGCAGAAATACTGACTTCTCTATCTTTAGGATTAATGGAGAGATAAGTTTTTAGAAAAAAAGTACAGAGACATCTGAAGTGATGTGCCGAGCAAGAGTAAATCTATGTGCATCTCCGTCCCAGTCTACGTAATTCACAGTCTCTTGGTCTTTGACAGCGATGCATGTCGATGTCCTGTTGCTGTGGGATTGGAGTGGAACCATCTGGCTTAGATGCACTTCTGAGAATAATGTGTAAATACTGTCGACGGGTGCCAGAGGGAGCCCTCACAAGGGTGTTTTTCAAACCAGAATGATGTTAAACTGCATGGTCTTGGTCTGGTTACTCTTTCATTTCTATACTAGTTCAGGCAACGTCATCTGCAATGAGCATCTAATAAAGCTAAAGGGAAAATATTTGTGCTTGCTGCAACCCGTGTAATCACAATTTTATATTAATTATTAGGCTCTGAGAAAAACACATTCAGGACAAAAATGCACTGAAAAATACTTTGAATATTGTGTATTGTTTTAGTTTGTAATGATCATAAAAGAAGTAATATTAAATCCCCCTGTCTGGTGCAGTATTCCATAAATAAGCATTCATAGGCCACATTCATCACTTAACCATGTGTGTAGCACCCTCAGAAATGGCTGCCTTCCCATCTGAATACATTAGGGAGGAATATGTTACCTCATAGACCACGGCTGACCAACCACATTACATTTGGCTATTAAGTGTGATAGATTTCTTCTTAGAACACAAAGGATGCTTTGTGGTTAACAAAGCTAAACTACTCCTTAGACTTTTCAGATACTTATGTTACTCACATTGATTTTGAGCATCTCTGCACATGTAGGCGAACATTTGCACCACAATAAAGTAAACTCCAAGAAGGCAGAAGGGAGAGAGAAGTACTAAAAACTCAGTATTTATGCACATTTCTTTTCCCAGAGCACGGGAACATATGATTATCTGAATGAAGCACATGAAATCAGTGATAGTGCTTCATTGCACCTAATATTTTACAGTACACGTGATGGCAGACATAGCTAACGATATACGACGTCTATCTTTAGCATTATCTTTATTTGAAAGCCGTTATTACTGTAGCATATAGTGTGACCCCCGTGTGACAGGTTCATCAAGAAGAATTAAATCACAAGAGCTGCAAAGTATGCAGCGACAGAAGCAAAGAGACTGGGGTATTTCTCTCCAACTTTAGAAGAGCAAAATCTACTTTTAAATCCAAGAAACTCATAATATTCAGGGAAAAAAACAACTTTATATGATTTTTATTCAATAAAGTCATAATATTCTACAAAAAAGATTTGATTTTCCATTTTATCTCATACCGTGCTGTTCTTTTTACAGCAGCATATACTATATTTGTTGCAAACTGCAATCAATAATATCACTACTTTGGCAAAACCCAGTAGTATATGTCTGTAGACTAAAATGACTAAAGACATTCTGTACAATCCCATAAGCAGAGCTCCATCTATCTGAATTGCCTTTGTAAAAAAAAATGCTGCTGTCCCTGTTTTATTGAGTCTAATATTTTTCAACCATTTTTTTTTATTTACATGGGAAAAATCCTATTGAGAACAATGTTGTTATTCAAGACAAACCCTGACAAAACAAAAACGTACAATGGTACAGAGAAGACAAACAAAGTGCATTTCAATATAAAAAGAAGGAAGGAAGCAAAGCAACAGAAAACACAAGCACAAGGAAGAAAGACAGATAATCAAAACCTAAAAAAAAAATATTAGCAGGTACATGTCACAACAATCTTTTAATGGTCTGAGCTTTGCAGTGAAAATAACAGAAAAAAACTCAAAATCATGTCATGACACAAGATCAGAGAAACATATTCAAGACCACGTTCCACAAACACAACACACAGGCATTAGAGCAATCACACACACCACAACAACAGTTAATCATTCATCACTCTTCTGGGAGAAGACCTAAACTCCACACGTGATAGATGTAGAACGAGGTAACATTCGCAAACAACAGTCAACAGCAAGCATCCTGTTTGCTGTTTGATCCCTTTTCTACATCTACCAGTGTGTCCTTGAGATGAATCTAAGACACCCTAGGACTTCAGGCAGGTCACGGGTCAGGTCTGGTCTCAGTGGGACTATTTCCTCGGGCCGATGAAGAGGATAAAATGTTTTCTCGCTACAGCAGGTGGACACCAGCAGGTGAAAACAGCCTATATCTTTTTTCAGCCTCAACCCTAACTTACTGAATCTCTCCCACCTTATCGCCTCTGTTTTCTGGCCACAAACAGCCCAACTCTTTATTTTCACCACCTGACCCATATACAAAAACTGCTTCCTGGTGGGTGCTGCTCCAGAAACGAGGCCCGAGCCTTTGATCCGGCTCCAGATCACTAGCTGAAAGGCTGTCACTTCAGCTTTAGGCCCCTCAGCATCCCACGGCAGCTCTTCTTCTCCAAGCCTGGGCAACACACTTTTTTATCGCATTCACACATCCTTTGTCATGTGACCAGCTCATTCTGCCCTCGTACCAGCTATCACACCCAAGAACTGGCTTTTATGTGAGCACAAACACCTCAACTCAAACACAATAGCAGTAAAATAAACAGCAAATAAACCATAGCATTGATTTTTTTGGAACTGAAGAGATGTTAATGTGCGCTTCTCAGCCCATGTAAGCAATAATGTGATGGCTGAATTCACTTATGCAAAGACTACTAAAGCTCACATCACCTATCTACGCTGGGTGAAAGCAAAACTTACAGTGAAGACAAAAAAAAACATGCTGAACCATTTACACGAAGGAAAAAGAGGGCAGATTTAATTTAAAAATTGGCACGCATTGCTCATTTCTACAGATGAAAGCTCGTAAATGAAAAAGCCTGGAATCATGCCTGGTATGGAAATCTAAAGTTATGAATAATGCCTCTGTCTCAATCATCAAGTCTGTTTTAATAAGGTGGATTAGCCCAGCACCTGCAGGCGCACACGGCTGCACTTCTAACCAACCAAGAGTGGGACAAGTGTCCCTGGGGGCCCTGAACCTCACATCCTCCCTGTTGGACCCTCACCAGTCTGGAGGAGTGAGCAGCGGCAGCAGCAAACAGCTCAGCCTTGTCATTTATGCCCATGAATCCACCTTCAGTGGGCCGGCACTGCATCGAGAGCAGCTGATTTACACACAGTTGCTAATCAGGAAATGGCTCTCTTGCTAATGAAAACTCATAGATCTGTAAAATAACACTACTATGATTTTAGCTCCCATTATTCATTCTTAAATATGCAATAGGCAATAAATGTTGAATGCTACCAGGAGCTGAAGTTAAAAATTAGGGTCAGAAATGTTGACGTAGAAAATAGTGACTGGGTCATGAGCATTGATATGACTGTCCTGATCTGGGAAAATACCCTCCTGTATCCACATCCACTATTTCTCTGCAGACATAAATATCAGGAAATAGATTCTTTCCTCCTGTCTGACCTGATGCTCCAGCATTTAGTTGATTGCAGAATGGATATGCCTAACTCCACCCTCCCATCCCTCCTGGAGCCCAGCTCTGGGAGCTGAGGTAACCCCAGTAAACAGAAAGGCCAGCACAATGGTTTGTTTCAGCTTGGCATTGATTCATCATTCCACTGAACAAGTCATAGGCACAAGTCTAATCATGATTAAGACCATAACAGAGAGCTTGGTAGACACAGGGGGGATGCAACCATCCATCCATCCGCTATATTCATCAAGCAAATCACTTCCACTTCCAGCAAATGAAAATGAATTCATTGTGACTTACCTGTTCCATTGGCTGTGTTTGCTAAGAAGAGAGGATACAAAGCTGAGCAGCTTTGAGATAGACGTACATTGAGGCAAAACAGTTGTAGGATTCACAGCAAATTCTACTAAGTGACTGTGAAAGCCATTTAGGAATAAATGAGTCTAAAGGACTAATTGTAGGTTTAGAAGTGAAGTGCACTCACCACTGGAGCAGTCCAGTCCGCCCCATCCAGGCTCACACTGGCATGTATCAGGAGACACACAGCGACCGTGGACACACTCCTCTGTACACAGAGCTGAGACACACAAACATACCCTCATCAGTGCACTTATAATTGACTTAACACACACACACACACACACAAATAACGTGTAAAATGTCATTAAACCACCACTAAGCAGCATAATGAAAACCACCAAGATAACAGCTAAAAGAAAATGGCCCATAAAAGTGAACACTCAATATCTCCCTAATACCATCAAGGGACTAAATCTTAACCATTGCACACATATTCTACATCCATCTCCACTACTTGACACAAGTGTAAATGATTTCTGAGATTGAATCCTTGGTCAACATCTCGGTTTATCACATAGCTTTACTTTGCACAATGAGCTGTTATCAGCACACTGAGCCATGAAGGAACAAGCTGTAAATCCCCTCTAATTTGATCAGCCAGTGCTTTGTCATACAGTGTTGCTTTAATGTACAATGTCCAGGCACTGCAGTGTTTACTAAGTGTGCAGTTTTCTTGATCATTCATATTGAGCAACACGGCACTCAATTGATTGGGCATGCATTAGTATTCTTGGGAGCTGGTTCACAAGTTGGAAGTTTGGTTCAGCTGGATAATAAAGTGACCTACATGGAGTTTTTGCCACTGTGCCAGTTTTTTTGTGAAGGCAATGAGGAAGGTATCAAAAATAGGCACTTAGCATGAATAAATCTAAGACTGCCAAGGTCATCCGGCCAGCAGGGTTAAGACAGACAGGCTCTTATCTACAGAAGGAAGGAGACAGTCAGGCCAATACAACGAGAGAGAAACCCCGCCTGATGGGAATCAGCAGTCCACTAACATGGCCTGTGGAGGGATGATATACAATCTAAGGACAGCAGAACAGACAGGCTACCCCCTTAACTGATCAGACCTCATTCAACACTCCATCCAAGTTCTCGGTTTATGACTTGGTCAGAAGTGAAAAAAGGGCAGGAGAACAGTATCTGTGAAGTTTTTGAAACAACATAAACCCTGAGGCAATGCTGCAGCTCTTTGTTGAACACCATGATGCTCATCCTGCAGGCAGAGAGGTCAGCAGGAGCTGGCTGCAGGCCTGAACAGTGCTACTATAGATTATCACTCAATCTGGCTTCGATTAGGATCCGCAAGCCAGCGGGAGAGATGCAGCGGGAGAGGAGAATGAGGAGTGAATCCCAAAGACCCACAAGCTGCTGCTAATCGCAGAAATGCTCCCAAGGCAAAAATGGTAAACCAGAGATTGAAAGATAATTCAGGGCAGATTTCTGAGCATCAGTGCTGTGGCAGAAAACTGTCTAATTACAGTAAGCCAGCAAAAAGAAAAGGGGAAGAGCTTCAACATTTGTGCTGACGAAGGTATGAGATCGACTACCTGTAATCAATGAGTCCACACTATGCAGAGTATTCAAAGAGAAGAGGAGACAAATTCAATGTCACCATGATGAGTTGATTTCGTTTAGTTTCAATCAGCAAATTCAGATCAGCGAGAACAGGAAAATGCAAATGTGTCACATCCCTTGGAAAAAAAAAAAGAAATATGGAAATGAAGTTTTGAATATGGGAGAAAGGATAAAGCACAGCCTTCTCCTGAGATCTGAACCGGTGTACTGAAGGGATGGCATAATAAAGTAGGAGGTAGGTCTTTCATTTTAATTGAAATTCATGAATCACTATGCTTAACTCATGTCTAAGGAATCTGTTGGAAAATTGAGTCTTTCATCTAGATAAAAGGCTAATCTAACTCATTATGCAGAGGTGTTATCAGAACAGGGAACAATGGAGCTAATTGGTGATTGTCATGCAGTGTTAATAAATTTAATATTCTTTCCCAGTCTTTTAAAATGTCTGATAAAATAAATCTCTATAGTCTCTACTCCAAGTGAAGTATTTTGCTCAGTTTGAAGGAAAAAGACCTGCCAGTACAATTCTGTTTGTTTATGATTTTTTTGTGTGTTTTCCTGCTCATGTGTAGACAAAGCGAAGTTTTTTTTTATTTTTTAAAAAAGCTAAATATTGGGATTTAGCTGGCGGTTAAATCAGTCTAAGCAATATGTCTCCAAAGCGTCGTCCACATGCCTCTATCTAGCCCATAGATGGTTTATTTTAAAAGTGTGTCTTTGAAGCATAAAAAAAAATGCAACAAAGCTTAAATGAAAAAAGAAATCAAAGGCACTGACTCCCTTTCTGGAGAAAAAAAAAAATCTCATCATCTTACTGATCATCAAAACTCAAACGTGAAAATGTGCTAGCGTACGGCTGCCTGAAACTTCATCAAAACCCGACTAATTCTGCCACCAAAGTCATTTTGCAGGATTGAATTATACTGCACCAGTGGACAGGCAAGAGTCATGCAGGAGTCATCTGGTCTAAAAGCTCTGCAAAAAAGAGGGACTCATAACACTGCAGAGCCTGTCAGCCCCCGAAGATATTACGAACTGTTGTCATTAGCGAGTTCCTCTCACTTCCTCGTGCACAACTGTAATAATCATTCTTATTAGGAGGGAAATGAGTTCTTCACATCCTCTGCATAGGCTAGTTACAGATTAAGGTAATGACTTAAGACAGATCAAAGGTCACCAAATTAATGCAGACCTCTAGTTGGAAACTTCAAGCACTAATTAAAGAGAAACAGATCAAAGTTGAACTTATCTTCGAGAGCTTCGAGATAATTAAACAATCGCATCCAAAGGCCGAACGAAACAAAATGACAAACAAAGAATAACATCCTTAAAGATTTAGTGTCAGAAGCATCCGTTTGCGTGTTGTGTGATTATTTTGGTTCACTCAAGGTCCTCACATCCCAAGATTCACCCTCGTTGTGGCTTCTGTGTTCATGTGGTGCCATACGAAAAACCACAGGCAGGATTAAAAGGCAAATACTCGAAACACTTTTTGACTTTTAATGATTTCAACTTCATGGAGAAAGCTACAGTAAACTAACAATACACAGGGGGGATATATTACATTCAGTAAACAACAAAGTGTCCTGAAATAGACGACTTGAGTTAATTTTGGGTCGATTTACGCTATAATGCCCCCTTTTGTCACTGCATGCAAAACAGCTTTGGGAGTACAAATCTCTTAATCCTGGTAGTGAGAGTGCTAGGATTAAAAAGGGTGAAACAGTTTGCAAAGGCAGCAGAAAACAAAACTGCCCTTTCGGCCCCTATCAAGTCAGTCTCCCCACTTCACCCGGAGGAGGCCTGTAGGTAAGGGGAACGGTTTTCACCCTCAGTCTGACATAACATCATAACAAAACCTATTACTGATGAAACGGGCAGGCAGCATTTCAGAAAACCCTTCACACTTTGGAAATTGACCAGGTTACCGCCATAAACTGACTATTACTGAGCAAAATACCTTTGTCAGTCAAACAGTTAATGAATACATTATTGATCACGCTGCGCCTCCCTCCTCAAGACCCCCAGATAATCACACCGGCTCCTATTCTTTGCTGGCTGACTTCCCAGTGATCTGTTGCCCCGAGGCTAGTGGAGCTCAGACAAGGACAGGCTCGGCTGTGGTCAGAGAGCATACCCACATGGAGAGTCACTGTATCAGAATCTCCCGCATGTTACACAAGATCTATGAAAATATTAATGTGCGATTCTAATCTTATTTAAAGGGAATAAAACATTAGAGTGAGAATATCAAGAAAAGTAAGTCTCAGAAGCTATATGTTCTGTCTTTATTTGGCCAAAATGCAAAAATATTCAGTTTGATGTGTGGGTAAAAATAGTTATCACCCGGCATTAATGAAGCAATAAAAATGACAGTGAATGATAGTATTTAGCATATTGTTAAAGTCCAATTTTCAGGGCTTCTGCTTCTTTTTATGTTATTGAATTCCATTGCGGTTTTATGGGGGGTGCTATACTCACTCTGTAACCAGGACTATCTTGGCTCGTTAATTTCTCTCATTGTTATACATCTTCAATTAAATTAGTCTTGCTGAAAGAGTAAAGCAGGGAGCAGTCTGTGGTGTAAAATAGCCGGCCGTCGTTTTAAGTCTTGCTCAGTCATCTTAAACTGAATAAATTCACATGGAAGGTGGTGCGAGTGGCTTACAGAGGAAGAGTGTTATTCATTTTAAAGAAGCTCAGACTGGAGTCGGGGGCGAAGGAGGAGGAGGTGGTGGGGTGGGGTGGGGTGGCGTCAGCCTGGTGGGGAGTTGTGACTTTATCTACAAGCCACCCACAATAACGATCAATCCCAATATTTACTCCTTTTCTCTAAATGTCTAGCAGAAATAACCTGAAATGTCATCATCGAGGACAAAGCAGTTAAAAAAGGATACTCACGAACACACAAGTCCCCGCTCTCAAAGTAACCAGGGCAACACTGCGAGCGGCGCCTATACATGGTCCTCACTCCCCGCCGGTAAGCCGTCTTATAGCTGATCCTGGAAAAACAGGCACACCGAGACAGCTACGTGATGTCAAAAGTGACCCTTGCTGAAGGGCAACAAAACATATAGATGGTGAAAGAAAGTTGTGCCAGAGTTGTTTGTTTTATACCATACATTATATATTTCCTATCCTAGAACGCAAACAGGTTTTCTGTACCTGCCACTTGGAATAAGCTGTGAAAGGAATTTAAATTAATGAACCTGGTATTCATGTCTATTGTATATTCTGTGGTAAATTACTCCACTGTGAATGTCATTGTACTCAGCCTTATTTTAGACATTGCATTATGTAAAAACAATGCATTATCTAATATCTCCACAACATTTAATACACTTTCACGTCATTTGCACTTTGTAATAACAAAACAGCTTGAATGCCATATGTAGTACATTTCCATTTTGCAATTAATTTTGCACTAAATGATTACATATTCAGGTGGTTATTACAAAATGCAGAGCGCTAACCGTTGCATTTTGAATAACCTGGAGCTGTTTGATGATCTTTCTGGGGAGACACAAAGTCCCTGACTTTGGCTGTATTTGTAAGACAAATATGATAAAAACCTCTAAATTGTTACTGCTTTTATGTAGCTGTTTGGAGTTTTTAGAGTCATTTAAATTCACTGTTAAAAATATAATGTGTATGGTGATGACATCCATTTTGAATGATTATTACACAGTGTGCCATGTACATTTTTCATTAAATAAGTTTAATTAAATAAGATATACAACATATATAATGTGTTGAAATGTATTACGAGCTGTATTGTAACAAAATGTGGCAGATTACTGCAAAATGCCTGAGTTATTATATAATCAAGTGAATTTTTTTTTACATTTTGTCAGCGTGGTGTTTTCACATAATATGCTGTTAAGGCTTTGTCTGCAGCTTTTTTTGTGCTTCTATCGTGGTCTCCTTGGTTTCCAACCTGAATGGGATTTACTTGGACTAGTTAAATGAGGGTTAAATGAACTAAATTAGTTCATTGCGTTTAGTGAATTTATTCAGAGAGTAGAAGCACAACACAGAAATAAGACTGACAAGCTATTGAAGTGTTGTATAAAACACCCACCACATTAACATCAGTATTTGGGAGGTGAGTCTCCGTCAGCTTATTTAGTTGGATTCCCACTATAAACCTTGATGGAGTAATTAAAACATTTATTGTAAGATGATCACACTCAGAAGCATCCGGACTCCGACACCTTCACTGTCAGCCACGTATATTGTTGCCCTCATAGACTTGGCTGTGATTTTGGTCGACAGTAAAGGTCACAGTTGAATTAAATAATTGTGAAAACTAAACATCCTCCTCCAAATGTACCTGTGCCTTGTGCATTTAAACCAGTTGAGGATGTCGGTGCATCTTGTGTAGTAGATCTGGTCAAAAGGGTGAGCGTAGGATTCCTGGACTGTCACAGCATAGCTAAAAGAAACAAAAGCAAAGACAGTGTGGGAATCGTGGCGAACATAGCTGTGAATATAGATGTAAAACTTTAACGCTCCTCCGTGGATGCTTAGGAAAAAACAAAACAGCACATAGGTCCTGTCAATGGTTACAATCTCAATGAAAGTAATACAATGACTTTGATATGCAAAGAAAGGACTTGAAAGGACCTTTTTGGTGATTCATGTTAGTGATATATGCAGCTAGTGGCAGTCTGAGGATATTGGAGGACCTCAAAGCTATGAACACAAACCCCTTAGGGAATTCATTTCGATGCCAACAAGGTGGAACCACGATCCCTAAGTACCCTCACCTTGGTCAGGCAATAATCCAGATAATATATCTTCACAGCTTTCTTTCCTCCCCTTTACATCCAAGACAGGAATTATTCCTGCTTATTTCTCATAAATGACACTACCAAGAACAACTAATAATTATTCAGGCTCTATGGCTGTAGTGATTGATTGGGATGTGAGTACACTGATCAATCTGCCTCCGTATTTCATCTGAAGCTGCAACTCCTCCCCTCTCTCAGTGCTTGGCGACTTGAGCTGTGTCAGATCGATAGTGCTGTATGGACTTTGCAAATAGATCTGGAACTTTGGTTAAGAGCATCTGTAGACGGTACATTGAAAAAGTTCCAGGATCGACCTCTGGTTAAGCACAAGAGGATACAAGCTCACCTCTCCCAGTGGCTGCAGACATTGGGGTCATCCGGGTTGAGACTCCATACAAAAGTCCTGAAGCTCAGAACAAGGAGCAGGGCCAGTAGGGCAACAGATGACCCCATCCTTCACTCTGAGAACAGGAAAAGGAAGACAAATAGATGGTTTTATTTGGATCAGTTGTTACAGTATATAAATAAATCTGATAAGACCTACGGCATCTTGTCTATTCACTTAAGCGCGTCTCAGGCAGCTTTCAGACCAGTATTATCCAAATCATACTTTGGACAGTTTTACATTTGTTCTCTTGTTTGTCTCCTTCGGCAAGACCTTCAAAAAGTGAGCTCAGTGAGGGGCGGCAGAGATTAAATGCCTCTGCGACAGTGACACGGATGCTGATTTGTTTAGACCAGCAGGTTATTTCATTAGATGCATAGGCAGACGAAAAGTGTGCTTGTTTGACCAACAGACATGACAGTGATGGATTCTCTGCACACACACGGGTCTAACCTTAGCAAAATGCTACTGAAGATAAACTACATATGGATGACACGTGAATGACTGACGCGCACCATATCTCATTTTAATGCTAGAATGACATTATCAGTACCTGTCATCTATGTATGGGCCATTCTACCGAATTGACATGAACCAAAACACAACTATGAACCTACCTATTGTATATACTATGCTATATATAAAACGGTCATTTGGCATTTTCTTGGCACTACTGAAACAGATGCTACTCAGCACATGTTTTCTGATCAGTTAAAACACATAAAACTACATTTTCCGCAATAACCAATGCAGAAGTTTGCCTGTCTGTCGAAAGCTGGTGTTTGGTAGTGTCGCCACTTAAAGTTAAAGAGAGATTTTCAGACTCTTAAGCACATTTACTTCAAAATGATGGGACCTATTCACTCAACATTCAGTCATGAGAGAAGACGGACACAGACCTACGGCCTGAATGTAGTGGTTACAAAAATGTAGGGCTACGCGTAAAATCAGTCTCAGCCCATGACCAAAACTTAAAATGCAGGACATTTTTAACAGGAAGTTCCAAAGTTTAGAAAGAAAGTTTTTATTTAAGAAATTATATAAATATACATGAATAATATATACATATACATACATAATAAATGTATTTATAACTAGACGTTTGGTACTTTTTGAAAACAACAATGGAAAAATATGTAAATATTGTTTCAGTATGGGTTTCGGCATTCAATTTGAAATTCAGAAGGTTAGGTTTCAGGACAGACATTCCCAACTGAAAACATTGTATTTCAAATATCATTTTGGATAAACAAACAAAGAAAAGCAGTTTCCACCAATTTGGTAGAATAGCCTCCATAGCAGTCTGCCTCAGGTCACTGACATAGCTTTTTGAAAACACAAAATGTACACCTTGAAGAATTATGAAAAACAAATGCATTTCAATAAATACAAGGCAATTTAACTGAATCTTTTTCTTTGTATGGCTCAAAGAGTAGGTCTTACATGCGCACATATGTGACAGGGTGTTTGCATGTATGCATTAGGTTGTACATGCCCTGCACGTGTTTCGACGTGTTATAGATGTGTTCAATATTTCTGAGTGACTGTATCCAATAACACAGGCATTCGCATGTTAAGCTAATCTTCTGCATTGATAGCCATATGTAGTTCACCCACATGTGAAAGAAAATCAATCAGCCGTCCACTTCCTCTAAGTAGCAGTTCATCAGAACAGGCAGAGGTTAAAGTCATGTTCATTTCCTTAACAGGATAATTAATCAAGATACACACATGTAACAGGCCACAGCTGCTTTCATATTCAACCCCTTCTGTGAAACAATCCTGTTAAACACTTCAGAGACCCTGCTTTACTGACTAGAAAGCTTTTATTGCTGCTGTGATTGGACCACGACCCCCCAGTCATTTCTGAAAATGACTTTGGACAAAGGGAATACCTCATATTTTGTCATGTGACATTTTTCAAACCCCAGAGGTCCTCAGCTATAACCTACAGTGCACAGGCCAAGAGATGATAAAATTAGGATTATGTTCAATTTGTGGCAAGATTAAGTGAATCAGTGGCTTTTAGGGTAGTTAGAATGATGGCAGCAAGCAAAGTAAGTGCCACGGAGCCCTTGAAGAAAGAGACAGTGACAGATCTAATAGCCAGAGGCACGTGGCCTTAAGCTCACCTAATCTTGCAGCCTGTGGTCCCTGGGTGTTTTTTGTGGATGCTGAGGGAGCTCTGGAAGCGCAAAGTGACAGAAGTGCTGCTGTGCTCAGACACACACACTCACTGGGAGAGGTGATGACAGGTCGCAGATCTGTGGGAGAGAAGAAAAATAATGAGCTTATGATGACACACAGAAGACACATGCTTCCATGCTTGCTCTCACACACATGCACACACACAAACTCATAAATTTCTTATGGGATCAAGAATCTCAACAGGGGTACGGTTCACAAAAGCTGCGCTTGAAAGGCCAATTTACTCTGTGCAGCCTCCATACCCGACCACACACTTTTCATTCCATTTTGCAGTGTCCTCCTACCCGGTATCCACAGACACCGTAAGTTAGTCACAGGAATAAAAGCTTACATTAACTCAAGAGGAGTCGATACAATGAACTCTGTTCACACTTCAAACGCTACAAGTGGCTTGTCCACATTGTGACAAGATCACATTAGTTGTACGCATTAACAAAGCCTACAACGGGGCTATTGCATGATAATGCAGGCGTGAATAGAACGTTGATGTGTTTATCACAGCTCTCACTTCTCTTAATGATTCCTCTGCAGAAGGTCAGTGGGACGGGTTGGGATTCTTTTGTGCCTCATTTGTTATGAAATCAGAAGTAAGATGTAAACATGAGCACTTCAAAACAATATGGCTGCTTTTGTGGCGTGTTGAATAAATAATTCAACATTTTTCTTATGCATGTGAGCTGTTCTAAGGTAGACGGACACCAAGACAAAAGCCAGAAAATCTATTACAGGCAGACTCATTATTTTTATTGTACTTCGAAATAAGATCATTCAGAGATCTCTGTTCGTCAATCTGAAATTACTTTAGTTTAACCTTCCACTGAGACATCATTATTGCCTCAAAAAACATACATCAATTGTACTGCAGCGATCCATAATTTATCAAAAGAATAATTTCAACATTTTGATTAGAAGATTAAATTAAAAAGATTGGGATAAAAAGGCTAAACTTCCATTTTTTTATGTTGTGTAATGGAGAAACCACAGTGAACTTTGTTGTTGTTTTTAGAGAGTTTAAATTCATTAAAATAAGTGACTGCAAAAAAGCACTTAGCTTTAGTTAGCAACTTCAGTTTTGCCTAATGTGTTATGCATACAGGATGACTGGCACATAACTGAGTTTTTTGTGTGAAAAATGATAATTACTCCCATGCCATATGTATTTCCTGATCCACCATGTTGTCTGATTACCAGGCACGAAGCACAGCCATGTTAGTTGTTTAATTACATCAAAAGTGCGATAGCCTGCAGCAGCTAATTCAGATTTTATCTGAGGTTCATGAAGAATTCTGATATTTTGTCCAGATTGTCATTGTATGTTTTACACGTAGAGGATTAGGGCCAAATCTGACCCTGTTAAATGTGGTCACAGTCAACTCCACAGAGATATCTGTGTGCAGCACCGCATATATCAGTAGGACAGCTTAGTGACTTTAGAAATCTAAATGTCAAGGACACAAAACTAACAGTCGTTCTGTCATGCCTGAACAGATCTCTGCTACTTCTGTCAGTGTACATTTTAACATTGAAATGTCTAAAATGGAAAAAAGAAAGAAATCCACTTTAAATAATGGTGCATCGGGTGGACCTCTGTTCATTGTTGATTCTGTATACAGAAAATGAAAAGAGGGAACAGTAGACAGACAAGTCATATCAATGCGATGCTTATCACTTGGGGATCTCCCGTACACCTCCTTCCTGTATCTGCCCATATCCACAAAAGCGGTTTCTTTCAGTTTTGACTTCAAACATGTTCACTTTGCAACATCCAAAATGTCCCCCAAAGACCTTATTCGCCCTAAATGACTTTCTTTCCCGTTTCTCACCTCTTTGATTACTGACACTACAAAACCTCTCAATTGCTGTGCTGCTGCTTCAGATCCTGCTGACAAACTGCTGAAATAGCAACATCTTTTAGACTATTGATGGATGCACAAGTGCAAAGTACAAGAGGCAGAGTATGGACTGAAGCTGTTTGTAAGATGTACTGTAGTGCATGTGAGGATAAGGACTTCTGAATCCTGACATGGACATCTGTGGTTAACAGAAATATTATAGTGTTGCCAACAATGACTTTATCTCATTTTCAATGAAAGGCAGTAATACAGAATACACGTTTTACTGTTTATTTGTGAAAATGGGGTGTTTAATTTTGATTGGACCAATATATATCACATAACATGGTCAGGAAACTGTAGGCAGCATTTTCGACTCTATAGTCAACATACAGTCATTCCAATACACTGCCTTCATTCATAGAGCATACAAGACAGATTCTTCAATGCAAAAATTAAAGTGAACTGGGCAAAGTTATCTCTTCCTCTAGAGGAGAGTGAGGAAGAGTGAGTGGACAGTGATGAAGAGAATGATATGATATGA
>JAPQRN010000022.1:12163752-12175989 GCA_037367275.1 Coranthus polyacanthus
GGGCAAAGTTATCTCTTCCTCTAGAGGAGAGTGAGGAAGAGTGAGTGGACAGTGATGAAGAGAATGATATGATATGATGTGATGCATGTAACTTATCTTATCACAATGTCATCACTGCCATACATTCCAAATTACAATTGAAATTATATTAACATTGCAATATATTAAAATTAGAGGTACTTTTCACACTTCACATTTACCAAATACATTAAAAAAATCTTTGACTTTAAAACATTTTCAATTTTTAAGCAGTGCTGGGTGATATATACCGGATGAGCCATTACATCAGTTTTAATTTCTCATACTGTATGAGTTTTTCATATACTGTCATACTGTAGCATAGCTGAAACAACGGCTTTAAAGCAAATTACATAACAACGTTTGCCACTAGAAGTGCTACAGATTGCGGTGCAGAGTGTATTGACGGGGGACCCCTTGTGCCTACCCCTCTTAATAACAGTTATAACCTAAAGCCCATTGCAACATTATGAAAACAGTAAAAATCCACCTATGTAAGGACGTGGTCCCACTACAGACAGTCAAGACTTTGTTATAGAAGAAGGACATGTTAAAGTTGTTATCGTTAAAATATATTTATTTTTTAATTCTGTGTTTACTCTGTTGCAGTTCAAATCATTTACATTCTGCAACTGTTTCATACTTTTTAACTTCATATATTGTACCATTTTGTGAAGCCAAGCAAACCCAGTAGTAGTAAGCCTTCATTATATACACGATGAAATTAAAATGTTTTATAGTTTATGTACGCCTCACAGCTGAACGAGCCACGTGCAAATAAAAGGTAAGTTCATGCAAACAAACAAACAAACAAAAACAGATGATATGTCTTATCTGTCCTGTATTCAAATAAATACTCATACTGCCCAGCACTAAAATACCCATTAAAACATTTTTTATCACGTGTAAATAATAACTCTGTAGGCAATAGAGGGTTTGAGCCATACTACCTACAGTATGAGCACAGACATCTGCATGATTGAAGCCATGCGTCCACAGTGTGTGACTTATTAAAGTGCAGTGCAATTAAGCAGCCTGTCCCCTGGCTGACCAGCACCTGCACTCGTCCATGAATGAAACTCAGCATGAATGAGTGGCAGAAGTCAGAAGCTCACTCCCCATCTATGGATTGCAGCGGATTTTCGGGCTCTTCTGATTGCATGTTGCTCATTTAACGCAATCTTTAGTTTTGTCTTAGTTCTGTTAATTCACATCTACATAATGGAAAGCAGTCAACAGAAACATCACTTGGTATTTCAATCTTGCCTGGAGCACCAGAGAGAATGCCTGATCAGTTGTGGGCTTCTGTGTGCAACATGTCTTTGCACAATCATCCTCCTCTAAATTCAAATGGAGGGCTCATATACAATTTTTATGAGAATTCTTCCAGCCACTCAATCTGTTTTGTAATCACTACTGAAGGATTCCTGGAGCAATCTAATTTGGAGTGATCTAAAGGTTACAGGTGTAACCACGCAGCGCAGAGTGCCAATGAGATAAGCCCCACTGCTGGCCATCTCTGTCTGCTCCTGGGGGCTGAGAGTCATTAAGAGTCAGGCCTCATTAGAGAGGCCACGGTGTGGTGCATCACGGACACAGCTTCCCCTGGCTTCAGTCACAGTCCTGTGTGTCTACTGTGTTAGAGGCCAGGACAATGACTTGTCAGGGGACATGCTGGTTTATGACAAATGGGCCAACAACCTATCAGAATAGCAGAAAAAAAAAAAATCCTGCATCATTTCTGTTTACTGACTGCACACATTGTCTTTAAAAACTCTGCATGTATTTTAGGAACAGCTTACAGTTGTGCTAATGATTCCCTTTCGGTTTTATGAAGTAACCTGTACAACAGCAAGGGAAACAGTTAGTGATTTATCTTAGTTTCTTTCAGTTTCCTCTATTCTTCTACATAAACGTCACTTTAAAGAGACTAAACACATGCACTGGCACCAAGAGGACTGAAGTCATACTGCCCGAGAGGGTGTTTATTGTTGCATTTATGGGTATTTCAGTAATGCTGACAGCATGAAGTGCAGCCAAGGCAGCAATGTCTTACACCTGATCTCAGTAAAAATGCACTCCAGGGCACTTTACTTTTCCTTACACTTCAGTGATTAGGAATGCCAGCTTGACATGATCCAGCTCAGGATTAACTTCAAAATCTCTCAATCTCAGACTGGAGACTCTATAACCATAGTGCTGTTTAGTTATGGTTATGGTCAATAGAATATCTCATTTGTCGGGACAGACATACTGAGTACTGTTTTATAGGGGAAGGAAACTCCATCTGACTTCAGCTCTGGGCTTCTGCAAATGATTTTCTAATCTGAGGATGGATGGCAAGGACAGAAGACTGATCTGTAAAATTCAAATTATTAGCAACATTCACAGCATTCAAATGCATGCCGTTTCCCAGGAGATACTGTTGGTCACCACAGCACCTCATAAATTGTACCGTTAATATATTGTGTTGTGTATAATGTATTTTTAAGAGTAAGTTATTCTATTTTAATTAGGCTTCCTAGGTATTGCAGCGACGTATTACACTGCAAAACCTCTCACGCCAACCTGAATGAATTAAATTAGTCTCGTCTCACTTTAAGTTACACTTGGTGGTATTTCTAAATCTAGTAGAGATGGTGATCATATGAATTATATCATATCTTATATTTAAATTTATAAAAAGCCACTTTATAACAGGGCTGCAATTATTTTTGACAGATTGCGATTTCCATATGAGTCACGATTTTAGTAGGCATGTTCATTTTTGCATTTAATTTTCACTGAAAAAAAAAATTATAATGTGATTTTTGCGGGGGTCTGCAAGCATGTTCCCTTACGACTGGAGATTAGAAATTGTAGACCTGGGCATCTCCGTAGCGTCGCAATGCTTCATTTATAATGTTATATTGTGACACGTTTTACCTTTATTAAAAATGGCAGCTCCTGCAATTTGGATGTTGCACTTGGCCAAATTGTGACTTCAATAATATTTCAATTAATTGTGCCTGCCTGTCTTCAAAAAGTAGAATATAAGCATTCGATTTCCGTTATTGGCTTGATTATGAAATGGAGATGGATCATTTAGTTAAGTTATTCCACATACACTTGTGTTTGCCCTTCAAAACGTATCTGCCTGATTGAATCTTGAATGTTACATTACAGTCACAAGTCAAGTCATTTCAGTCAAGTTGCGTCATTATTAATAAAGTTATAACACTTCAATCTTCAGCTGACTGTTTTTTGAAGGAAACCCCTCAGAGAAGGTTTTGAACTGGCGGTTCCTCAGCGCTGGACCATCAACAAGAGGTGTCATGAAAGAGCTATAGCACAAAAGTAACAACAAAAGTTTCATGATTTCCACTTAGAAGCTGAGACACCTGGGAAAATGCTGTGCGTCGTTTAACAGGAGCTTAATTCTGGCCACATGGTTTATTCATGTGGCGACCGCTGATATCACGACTCTCATAAATCACGCAGTGCGGCATGCTGGACGTCCACGCATTCGGGCAGGGCTCACTAATCTTAACACCATCTTTCATCTGAATAACCTTGCCTTACCGCAGGGCAGGCCAACACCAGACACAGCCCATTGGAGGAAGGCTCTACTTCTACTTTTATTTCTTTCACTCTCGCCACAAAGACTTTCTGCAGGCTGTCAGAGCAGACAAATCCTGTCCTGTGCGCTCCCAGGCAGGAGTCTGCCCACTGTCAACCGCAGGCAATAATGAGAAATTACTTCATGGACATCAGAGGAACTAATCTAGTCTAACGTTAGCTTTATGAATGTAGAATCAGAGACACGAGGGAGGAAGGCAGCAGAGCTGGTTGAGCCATCTGTTCAGAAGTAGTTCAAAGAAAGAGCAGAAAATGTGAAACTAATGTGAGTAAACATGATCATCAAATATAGATAATGGAGTAGAGCCACAACTTTGCCCTGTGTTTTTCTTATGGTCTTCTGCTGTCAAACATTATTGCAGTCTTTGTAATTAATTGGATTTGTGTGCTAATCCACACCAAACCACCAAATCTAGAGTCATAAACATGTCACCAATTACCAGCTTTAGGCTTACATTTTTCATAAAAAATCTAATTAGTGAAACAACACCACTTAATGAACCAAAATAACAATGTGCCTGATGTTACATAGCTCATCCTGCTGCTTAGAATAAGCACTATGTTTCACCCCATGCATCTAATAACAAACCCCAGGCATCACATTGACAACCAAATGTGTTTCAATGCCCTCTGTGCTACGTCTGTCCTCTCTCCACAGCCCGGCTCTGGCCTCCTGCTGCCACCAGACTGGAGGACCAGTCAGCCTCCTCCTCGCACCAGTAAGGCTCTCCTTCCCCACACAAGCAATTAACCACCCTGTGACTGATTGCAAATAATGAAAGCGGCTGAAGAACAGTTGGGCATCTTAGGAGAAATTAATGTGTGAATATTAGCCTGTTGAACCTTCTGCTCTCTCCCACCAGGACCATTTTTCCTGGAGAACAAAACCAAGTCACTCTATTACTCTGCAGCTTTGGTCAGGAGAGCAAAGCGACACAATCATGCATAATAAGCAGCAGGTTATCACTGTATTTTGTGAAGTTACGGGCTCTGTAGAGCCCGGGCCAAATTCAACAGAGGGAAAGCCTGGACAGAAAAACAAATGAAAAGGTGGAAGAAAGAAGCAAGGCAAAGTAGGGACGCTAGCTGAGCAGCTCTCCATGAAATGCTGAAACAACAGCACGGCTGCCAGGGCAATTTTACACCCCAATAGTTTCACACCTCAGCCACCAACCCTTCCAACTCTGAACCTTGTGTCTTCTTTGTGTCTTCATTTATTTTGTGTCAGTGTCCAAGATGTGAGAAGCCAAGCAGTGAGAAACTCGTCCCAAATGTCGCAGGGTAAGCGGTGTGTGAAGCAGACAGGGGGAGCGAGGAAGAGAAAAGCCACTCCGCCTGGATGCACCTTGCTTTTTGTGTAGACATCTCAAAGGAGTGTGGCTTTTTTTCTTTTTTAAAAAAAAAAATTTTTTTAAGAGTACTGAACTTCACATTAGTCTAACACTTTAACTCAATGTTACCATGTAATTACAGTGCATAGAAAATGTATGTACTGTAGGTTTGGAATTTTAATCATCAGACAAGCCCTGGGTGAACTCACAGAAATCAATGAGAAGAGGTAGCCCTCTTATGGAGTACATCTGTACATTTAAGTGGAGTTTCTTCTCTAAAAATAACCAATTAGAATAACATATTAACTCATTATGGTCAACTAAAAGCTTTTTTCCACACACCCATCTTTAGATTAATGGTAGCACAACACATTAACCTTATGGATCACTGGTCAATGACTGAAAGAGGAATGACTTACCATCATGATTATTAAATTTCAAAATACGCTCTTGCAGCACGCTAAGCCTGGCCATCGTGCAACCAGGTGATCTCAAATGAGCTCCATCAACTGGATTTGCATTAAGGATGCATGCCCAATTTTTGCCACCATGACCCTTTAAATGTCCTTGAATCCACTTGAGCAAAATGCACCTACTTAGGCAGAATGCATTAAAAAAATGAGCAAAAGAGAGCAGTGCATATGACTCTGAACTGGCTGACGAATGTAGACAAAGAAGACATAACAGACTGCAGTGACGGCAAGGTGTAGCTTTTAAAACACAAAATACAAATAAAATCAGCAAAAACCTGACTTTAGGAAAAACAACATAACAAATGAACCGAACAAGGAAACAATCAGTGCACTAAAATGCACTGTAAATAAATCATCTGCTTCATTAGAGGTTACACTGTTGATCTTGTATCTTTATTCACTGTAGTGTGCAATGCAGGCATATAATTGTGTCATATATCACTATACTGGAAAATACCGCAATGCAATCCAGCATACAAAATAAAAAATTAATGCTCAAACAAAAGTGTTAGCCTGCAGTGATAAAAATATTAATATGTATATCATATTATACTATATACCATGATCTTGGCTGAAATGAATAATAGCTATCATACGAGACTGTTGTTTCGTTTTCTATCCAAGAACAATATGCTCTGCTCTCTTAATGTAACACAGCCTACAACATATAAGCAAGCATTATGACATTTAATCAAAATGACCATAGCTGTAAATGTTGCTCTTTTGATATCCTTTAAACCCTCACCACGTGGGCTTGACACTATGTTGCTTTATCGTCACCATTGCGACATAGTCACATTGCGATTACGTACAATGTCAAGTACGGCAAATTCACTCGACCGCAACCTGAAAATGAGTGAGGAACTGGGAAGAAAAACACTGAAAATGAAGACTGGTTTGAAATAGGAAAAGCAACATCAATTGTATGGAATTATTTCAGGGACCAAAAGGATGGTGTTTAGCAAAAACAAAAGGTACTTTGTCGACAGTGCCTTCATGTTGAGTCCACCGGTTTATTAAACTACCTAATTTTCCTCCAAATTCACTCCAGAAGATTAATCACAGTGATCATCTGGCACATTATCATCAATCGTGTAGCATTAAATTTCGAGAAAGGATGGTTCACACTCTAAAAAAGTCTCCAGATTAAAAACCACTGCCCTACAAAATCACCCCAATCATTCTTTTTTTCAGAATTTCAGGGTTTTCTAGAGTCTTATCATATTGTATCCTTTATTTGCCCAGGAGAAAGTCTCATTGACAATAAACACACAGAATATCTAGTTATATAGATTAAAAGATCAAGGGCCATTTAAGTACAAGTTCAAAATCAATTCCGGTGCAAATTTAGAAACAATCACATTGACCAACTATTTTCTTGATCCTTTAATAATGACCTAATTGACTTAAATTTCAAGTAACATGGACAGTTTCGGGCCCTTCTGTAAATTATTCCAGGAAAGAGAGGGCAGCATATCTCTTTTTACCTAAATGTGTTCTGACTCTGGGGACCATCATTTGTAGATCATTTTGACAGCACAGACCATATTGATTTTAGTTTTTACACATATACATACCAAGATAAAATAGAGCTATTCGAGTCATCTGGTGAAAATTGTTGTATTTTTTCATATCGCAATATATAATCGAGAAAATATATATATTGCAACGTCAGTTTTATTTTATTTTTTTTCCCAATATTGTGCATCTCTACATCACATCCCTGCTTGCTTCTGTTTTTTTTCCCACCTCTATTCCATTACTCTCTCCACTCTGTCATGGCCTAATGCTAGTGCTGGCGGTGCCAAGTATTTGTGCCCTGACCTTCTGCTCTCTCGATGGGTCTGAGTGCGAAAGCATCACCTGTGAGGGGCCAAAGGAGATGGGACACTCGGCGGCTGGTGTATTATTCATGAGTTGCCCCTGTTGAGTGGGCAGTTATTCAGAATCCAAATCCCAGATGTGGTTCAATCTGTGCTCCATTCACTGTCCTGACTGCTGGCCATTGATCACAAGCAAGGTACCCGGGTGCTGAATAAGCGTAGCGCTTTATGTTATAGGGCTCAAAGCGCCTCACTGATAGCACAAAGATCCATCACTGGGCACTGGAAAAAGGCCAAGCTTTACTCACTAGAGCTGATGGTACAGGATGCGAGATGCATCTACAACATTTATTAAACACGAGTAGCACAGCATGTGGCGGAGATGTGCCAGTAATATGTTATAAGTCAGACATCCATGCGATGTAGCAATGGAGCTGAGCATATGCAGGAAGGCACCTCCGCCTCTGGAGCAAATTTCACTTCCATGGAAATCAGCTACACTGTGATTTTATTTATGTACTCCAAGAAAGACACGGAAAATACACACTCGAGCATACGCACAAGGAAACAGAGGGGAAAAAATACTATGATGAGGTTCCTCTCTGAAAGGTGCCAGAGGCAAGGTATCACACTCTAATAGGCATCACACTATTAATGGACAGTTGAGCACAGTGAGTCATTTGTCCACTTTAATCATCAATCACATATAGGCAGCCAAATGTGGCATGACCACAACTCTTCTCTGCCTGCATTTATCAGGATGGTAATCATCCATCATAGATCGTTTTGCAAAATAACTGTACAGTATGAAATGTGAATAACAATTAGCACGTCTGTGAGCTTACAGAGACATGCAGTACTCACACTGGTACTTAACTGAAACACCTACGTAACAATCGTGTGACCACTAGAGTTCGCGTTCAAATCAGTGTTTCATGTTAATTACATTTTTTTCTGAGATCAGGGTTAAACTTGAGCTAATTCATTTTGTTTAGTTATCTTTTAAAAACCCCACACACTGGGTCTTTGTTTTGTTAGATTTGACTGTTGATTAAATATTTTTTTGATAACACAGCACCACTACTTCTGAACTACTACTACACACCTACTAATTCAGGTCTCAGTCAAGCTGCGCACCACCACGACACATTTTTACCTGCATTTAGCAGAAAAGCTTATTTTTCTTCATATTTAGCTATTATTGTTATTATTACATCTAGGATCATTTAGTAGTGCTATGAATCATTTTCAGTGATGTAAATAAAATAATTCACAACTTTTTACAGATTTTCAGTCTTGCAGTCCTACACGGCAATCAAATTCAAATGATGACAAATATTTCCGTTCTCTGCTTGTAAACCTCAGTACTCAGAAGACACCAGCTAAAATTAATCAGTGAATTTATGTGATTTCTCTACAGTCTAAACAAGTGATTAAGTCTTTTTACACTCCATATTAATTATTAATAAGAAGCACCACAAGTCATCTGCAAATGTAAAGGAGTGAGTAAAGTACGCGTAAAAAGCATATGCCTGAGACAAGATTGGGTTTTTGCTGTCTAAGCCATAATGATGAATAATAGCCTTATCAACAAAGCACAACACATCCGAACATACTGAGATCGTATCACTGCTCATTTCCTCAGCTTATGTATTTCCTGTATCTCTGGTGCAAAATGTGTCGTATGCTTCCCTGTTCTGTAACTGACAGTCTAGTCATGTCCAAAGACGTGGGCTTTATGGCAGCGGTCTTTTCACAAAACAAGTCAGAGAAAGTGGCAGGTGCAGGCAGATGCATCAGCAGTATTTGCAAAAAGTCACCAGATTCCCACAAGGGACATGCTTGTCATTAAAACAAACAAGAAAAGAACTGATGAGTGCATTAATCAGAACACGGCCAAGCTTCAGTGGTGAGCTGTACTCCGTGGCGTTTCTCCCCAGGAGCCGCTGCACCTGAGGGAGGGGGGATTAACACAGCTCCTCGCTGGAGCTCCTGTATCTGAAATCTGCCTGAGCTCATCGTTTTTGCTCTCTGCTAAGAGGCTGTGGCTGAATATCTGGCTCAGGCAATCTATTCCCCTGTAGAGTGTTGGCTGACCGACATCAATGCCATGCATTGTCAAATTATTAATTAAATGCATACAAGCATAATCAGATGCAGACATGGTCAGACCTTTGGGACAGCTAACACAGAATTGAAACTGAATCTAAATTGCAGATTTTTTTCTTATTTTTCAATGCCAGCTAGCTATGCTGTTTTAGGGGTGAAGTCCTGTCGCCTTTAAGATTTAGCATTAGTTTGCACTTTAACTTTGGTGTGATGCACAACATGTATGACCATGACTTCTCTTCACAATCCACTACTACTGAAACGAAATAGCAGTGGAAAACAATACAGAAAGGGCTGCTCCTTTCATATGTTTACATAGACAGGTAGGAGATAAGATGTGGGTGCATTCTGTGCTATAATGTTCTATTCCTTCTCCATAGATGTGCAAAATGTAAATGCCACAGCTTTCAAAAGGAAAGCCCAGGTCCTGCCTCCATATATTTCATTAACTTTTGCTAATGTAGTTGCTATGGCTCCAGGGTATTTGCTCAATGTTCACTGCACTTTTGCTGAAATAATAAGATCTATCAGTCAACACGAAGCAAAAACAGCTTAATTTGCAGAATAAAGGTCATTGGAGCTCTTACTTTTGAAGGGCTCTGACAGAGAACAGTTTTAAAAAACAACAAACTCCGGATCAAACTCCGCCATGAAATATTGGAAATGCAGGATGCTGAAGTGTTCACATGTAGCGTTTAAGATCAGTGTCAAGTTTAAAAACGCTGAGATAACTGTTATGATTTGCACCCTCGTGAAACGGACCTAACCCACTCATTATCCTTGAGCACACTTTATGTACTGCATATGCTGCTATTCACATGGCTAACAGAGTGTCCGCCCTTTGGGAAAAATGTTTTTAAATGTATGAGCTGATTAATGTTCCCCCATCTTGTAACTGACTTGAGATTAAGTGAATATTGACCTTGCATGCATGAGTCCAAACCAACAGCTGATCACGTATTAATTGCATTTATTGAATAATTTAAGAATGCACATCCACATCTTTTACACCGGACTTACATTGTGCTCATGCATTAGTCTTATATTTTCTTTCATTATTTCCAATCTGCATCATGAGTCACTATTGCTGCAAATTCCTACCAGGGAAAGCGGTTCGGTCCCAGTTTGCCAATAGAATATGTCCTTCAGAAGTGAAAAAGCTGTCAGCCATCCACAGCCACACACTCTCATTAATCAGCACTAATTAAATGTATTGATTGAGGCAAACATCAGGATTTCCAGTTGAAAGGGTTTACTAGACTGTAAAGTGCACACAACAAAATAAACTCTACCCAGTGCACGAGCCACTTATGTGCCCTTGAAGGATCCCTCGTTTTTTTTTTGAAAGAGCTCAGAAAATGAGATGTGTCTGCTCACTTCTCGTTAAATAATGTCAAAATTCACGGTGTCTCTGTGGCAAATGTTGTCCTTGGTTCTGCTGAGAGTTGAAGCCACTGAAGCTGAACTGAGTATCAGTTTGTTTTCTGGCAGCATGACCTCTCATAGCTGAAAAAAACTGTATTAAATCACAGCTTGAACCAACCCTAAGCCTGTGGACCCATCAGACAGTATAAAAAGAAACATAGAGATAAGAGGTTTTAATACTTATCCACTTTATTAGGAGGGAAAATAACTAGATACAGTAGTTTCAAGCAGATGTTATCACTGAGACTCACTGAGTATGCCACATAACCGCCAATTTAACCACCATGTAATTCTGCCCATAAATATAAAAAGTATATAACAAGTTTCAAAATGTTCACGTGAATTTAAAAGTGTGTTTCAATGAGCATAAGAACTGAATAAAAAAAACGTATTGCCAAGGCTAATTAACCGGATAGTATATATGAAAAAGGAAATATTTTGATTTACATAAAATGTTTGAATGCCTACTTGGAAGTCATAAAGCAAAGATAATGTGAAAGTGACAAATATCAAGACGTCCTTTGGGTCTAAAATTAATTTATTATCCATTTTAGTGGATAAAAATAGTTTTCGACTGTGAAACCGAGCACACATTTAAAACACAATCGTTTAACGGTTAATTTGCATAATGTAAATTATTTATAAGTGTATGTGGATGCATTGTGTTTATGTTTGTAATAAAATGTGGGGTGTTAAAATTACAAAAGGATTGAATATTTGTAAATATACAGCCATCCTGTAATGAAAAAAAAAAAAAAAAAAACATTCTTAAGGAATAAAGTCATCAAAGTAGGGTCAAGGAAATGCAAATCTTAGTTTCTGCAGACATGATGTCTCAAAATACCACAAACGTCAGTCTCCGGGTCAAAAAAAACCCCTGCATTGCTGTAGTGCCAAGTTGTATTAATGATGAAATGACTTTATGACAAATGGCTATAATGCGGGGAACCCATGCAGAGCGTGGGCTACAATATATGCAGCTCCAACAGGGCAAAACAACAGTAGCTACCATAACATAGGGCTCCAGTTGTGTCAAATGAGAGAGAAAGCATGCGTGTCAGCATGTGTACAGCTAATATATCTGCCTGTGACTTGATATAAAAAATCTTTTATTTCACAAGAAGCTCCTTGGTGTGTTTATTTTTTCCACAAAGGAGATCGACACCAGTAATGATTCCATTATTAAACCATGGTGCAGATCTGCTCATTGACTAATAGACTAATGCAACTTTAATCAGCTGCAGTAGCTTGCACTCTGTTGCCATCTAGTGGCTGAGAAACGACACAGCATAGGGTATGAGCTATATTGTCTAGACTGAATTAAAATGTTCATCACTGCCGCTGAATTCCCTCCCCATCCTTGCCTTTGAAGGACAAACATTATCTTAAATACTAATTCAGGAAATTCATCTGAGACTCGGAGGGATACTGTGAGGCAGT
>JAPQRN010000022.1:12183124-12193594 GCA_037367275.1 Coranthus polyacanthus
ACCACCCACCACCCACCACCCACCCAAACCGACACGGACCCACACCTTCCACCACTGTAACCAGAGGTGGCAAAGGTAACGCAGATACATTGTTAAAACAACAGAAACAACAGAGAAGCGTTCAACCTCTTTGCTGGAGTAAAAGTGAAAAAGGAACAGGCTCTGAAATGTCTGAAAAGTATAAAATCCCTTTGAAGGACTGGCTGTTTAAGTGTAAAACTAACTGAACCTCGGGTCACCTTACAGTTATTTTTCTTTTTCTGATCGTTTAATCGGGGTATTTTTTTGCAAAACTCTTCGCACTAACCACAAAGCCTCACACCAAACTGGCAAAACGTTTATTTAACATCTCTTGCAAAAGCACGTGGTACATTACGCGCAAACCGACTTGTGAAGAAGCACACAAAGCAAAGGGTATGAATGCGGTGACTTTTGCTTTTTTTTTTTTTTGGCTGTCCGCGGGGCACAGCGGTTTGCAGTTCAATTTTGTCACACAAACACGCACAGGAATCCAAATTTGTGAAGTATGGGGGTGTATTCTCAACACAGCACACTATCAATACAAGTAAGTGGGAAAGGTTGGTTTTTTTTTTTATCCAAACAGCAAAAGTGCAGAAGGAAATAAAAACATTTGTGCTATAAAAAAAGAACTGACAATGCTGTGGGTCTGACCAAAAGACTTCATAAACTTCACCTGCATAGAGACCACGCTTCGGGTTCAGATAGAAATGTGTTATTAAATTACAAACTGGTTATAAAGCAGTGACTTGTGCTCAGAGTTTCGCATTCATTTTTTGCTACACTTGACAAATGCATTGGCTACAAGCGGTGGCAATGTTTCAGAGACAGCGCATCACGAATCACTGTTGGTGTTTAAGCATTCAGAAATAAACTGTAATAGAAGGCTATTCCAACTTCAAATGAAAAATCGGTGTCAACAACAGAACTCGTCAGATTATAATGCTTTTTCTCTGCTGTCCGCTCTCCCTTTCTTGTCTGCTTTTGTTTTGTTATGATTGTCGTGAGTGATATGCACCGATGGATACGCCAAAGGATCGTCTTTTCAAAGTGTTATTGTCCCATCCATTTAGATTGAAATAGGTCTTGACGTCGGGAAGCATGAGAAGATTCGAAATAAAAAAAAAAAAATCAATAATTTTCCCGGATATTTGGTGTTAAAGCGCGAGGAGTAAAAGTAAGAAGCTGAGATGCACCTGAAAACCTGAAATATCTGAAGGTTTGTACTTCCCACGTCCGTCTTCAGATAACCACACACTAAATTCTCCTGACTAATTCTCTTACAATAAGAACCTGTGAAATATTACTTAAACTGACAAGTAAAGAGCTGGACACTGTGAGACACTTTTCAGAAAATTACAAAAATAATTTTTTTCCCCCTAACTCTATAAAAGATCTGTCTTCCATATCTGGCTACAACACTCAAAATTATAAGAGAGGTAAGTATAGGCAAATTACCTGGAACATCATAATTATTATAATTACATCCTATATTTTTCTGCAAGGGTGAACACTTCACTTCTCTTGTGAACCAAGAAAAAAAAAGATCAAGTCACATTACAGTAGGTAGAATGAGGATTTTGCTCAGCGTTCACGTCTATGACAGATTCGTGACTGCCGCTCTCTGGACGTGGTTTCTAATCCTGCATATTTAAGTATCGTTGGTGCTTTGTGAGTGCATTGGGCAGAGGTGGGAGAAGTGAAATGTATGTAGAGTACATTTTTAGAATAAAAATCTCACTCACTGGCTGAAGTTACAGTTATAATTTCACTAGTTGGTAATCAGAATACACTTGCATTCTTAAGCGTTACCAAATAGATAGACTGCTAAAACAGATTCCTGCAAATTTAAAAGGCATCACTAATCTGCCCCTGATTAAAAACAAAACGCGAAAGCATATCAGCATCACAGACGGCCATGCACACAGCGTGGTTCTACCTGTTCGCACACAACACAACAGAGGATGGCGTCGCGGTGGGCAGTTGAGTCGCACGTCCCGCCGAATTGTGAATTTAAGTTATTGTTATTCATGGTGTATTTTTTCGTCCATGTCACGTGGGAAAAAATACAAGGTGAAAACTGCCTTTTCTGGTGCTATTTTTATTTGAAGAGGATGAATTGCAAGGCAACAAGATGGACTTCAGGAAATAACAGACAAAAAAAAAAAAAAAATCCACAGCATTGTTATCATCTTTGTTTACTGGATTTAACTCTAAGTTGATGCTGTGGAAAATAAAAGGAAAAACTGGGTCTTCATCCCTTTTGCCTCAAAGCATCCCACTGCTTTGCATTTACATACAGTCATAATTTAAGTATAAGTTACAGATTCTAAATTAGATGATATAAATTAGATTATAGTTTAAGGAATATGTTGCAAATTTAATTTAAGGGCGTGTCTTCTGTAATCTGTTGTGGACAAGCCTTTTAAGGTTTTTTCATACAGAATTGTAACATCTGACAAATAACCAAGTATATTGACCTTGTATGTGTTTTTTCCTTATCGTCAAGTATATATATAGCTCATTAATATCTGTAATTTACACTGACTCATGGCTTTATACTGTCCAGTGTGTACTAAAAATTATAATATCGCAGTACAACATAAAAATCCTAACAAATGCAATCGGGTTTTAACGATTTAGCTCGTCTGTAGAAACAAATAAGCTCAGAGCTGATGGCTACAGACAAATCAAAAAAGGCATTAAGTGACAGGAAAAATATATTGTTATTTTCTCATGGGATTGATTGACGGCAAGAAAAAGTAGAGCAACAGCGGGCTTTTCCATAAATTAAGCCTCAGCGCAATATTTGGTAAAGACAAGTAACAGGAAACACATGACAAGTTAATTAAGAAATAAAACATGACACGAGAGGAGATGTAACAGGTGCTGTCCGAGGTTTAATTTACACCGCATGATTTGAGAACAGCCCTCGCACACTGAACAGATCTGTAGTCACCTACACTACCAATCAACACCTCTGCATGTAACCACACCGATCATACTGGCCTCAATGAACGGGAGACTGTTGAGATGCTCAGTGAGTGTGCTTTTAAAAGGCTTCTCACAAACAATTAGTGTAGTAAAATTCTGAAGTGTAGACATTTCTGTCTCACTTTTTCAGCTGTTTCTCAGTGATCATGCGCCACATTTTTTAAAAATAACATCTGTAAAGCGTTCACACATTCCTCTCTGTATATGATATACATTACAAACGTTCACATCTGATGGCACAGTAAAAACCTAGCTTCCACAGGTGGAATCGAGAACCGGCTCTGCTCCAAATTGTGCGATCCACTGGCGCCTCTGAGCTCATCAGTTCCTTCTAACGATCCCGGGATGTTTTTTTTCTGACAGCAGTACATTGCAAAAAACAGTGACATGAAAGTCATGCATCTGCTGCTGGAAACTTGTAACAAGAAGGAATCACATGGATGCCTTTTTTTTTCCTACTCTGTTTCTACGCGTGTGTTCAGACTGTTCAGAGATAATAAAACAGCGGCACTGACTCTGAAAACCTACGCAGGCCTACTTTTTTCACAAAGAAAATCATTAGGAATCATTAAGGGAATCGATAAAGAATGGGACTAATGAGCAGAACCGATAGTGGCGCTGGTATCAATTCCTAACCATAGTGGTGTCTCGAATGAACTGACCTTTTGCGTTTGACTGTAATGAGAACAGCTTGTAAACAGGACCAGGTACATACATTGTTTTCCAGGCAAGTGAAAACTGCAAATAGTGCCATACAAATGTGCATGTCTCCCAAAACAAACCTGCAGTATTTCCCAAAGGTGAGCACTTGTTCAGTGTTCAATCATTTGAAACTACTTGTTCTGTTCAGATGGGCTTTGGACTTTTGTTTTTCATACTTTATCCAAAATTGGTTGCAGTCACATTTGGCCCTCTGTGTGCTGTCTTTGGCCCTGATCCAGATGAACTACATCTGCCTGAAAGTAAAAGAAGACACAGTTGCCTCCGTGTCTGTATTAGCTTGCTGAGTTATCTTGACAAAACAGAAGGGCACAGCTCCACCTTCCCTTTGCCAGTGGCTACGGGACATTATGTTCTATATGAAACATGAAAATCCAATACAGCATTCAAGAATCTGCAAGCAAATTCTGTAAAAGATGTCGTTCCTTTTGGAAAAATCCTCTACTAAACTTATTTGCTTTGTTCTTTTTGAATGCTTCTTCGTTTTCTGTTTATCCCTCTCATGCATAGTGTGCCGTAATATTTTTGGAAAGAGTACTCTCCATCCATACTCTTCATTAGCTGTCGTGACACATATTACTTCAGGCACATTTAAAATCTAAAAAGATCAGGTATTCTGTCTCAGTCCGCACATGTATGAGGACTGTATCCTGTCCAAGGGGACGGGGCTCAAGGTGAAGGAAACAATGATATCAGACTCAGTGAAAATGTACCAAGGCTCGGAAATGAATTCTGTGTTTGCGGGAGATTCCCTTGAGTGTAGATTGAGGGGGGGAATATAAAAAAAAAAACCCAAATCACTTAAAAAGCAAAAATTATGCTTATTTATGTAAAACAGCTTGTCCTGAAACTGAAAACAGCGTCTGCTCACTTGTCCTACCATAGCTGTCCCATCCTCTGCCTAAATTCCTGTCTTAGTCACTGGACAGATTTGCATGTTTGGGACCCCGACTGCTGGCCTTTCGTCTCAGTAAGAGCAACTGGCTGCTGTTATCAGCTGCTTCAGAAGCTGCCTTTGTGGCCCGCTGTAATCCCTGACCACAAATCCCTGACTCCCCAAACAAAGTAGTGGTGGATGAGGCAACAAATCCACATCATCAAACAAGACATAGTGTATTCTAGTTCTCCAGCCCTGCTGCTCGTCCTCGATCAGTGCATCTGAGCTTGTTCCTTTTATGTCTCATCTCATGGCACAGCGGTGTCTGGAAAGTTCAGTCGAGTGCCGGACTGCCACTGCTGGTTCTGTCCATGTTAGGGCTGTAAAAGAGTGTCTTATGTGTTGTCTGCTGGTTTTCTTAGATTCTATTTTCCCTCTTTAAGCAACCAATTATGTTCCCGCTCAGTAATCATTTCTGATTTGTTTACCTTGTTTACATAAAGCTGTTCTTTTTTTTTCCTCTGGAAATTAATGGCCGGTTTACTTAGGTTGACAAATGGATGGATTTTTTTCTTCCAGTTTTTTTTCCCCCCGCTATTTTACCATTTACTGTTTTACGATTTATCATTTAGTTTGGTGTTCATAGCTTTAAATGAATGAAAGTCATGAAAAAGTCCTTTCCCAGTAACAGTGTCATTGTTAGGCTGGATAATCCGCAGACTTCACTGTCAACAGTTTTCATTGTAACTACTTTTGAACAAAGAAATAGCCCTCATAAAGTCTGTCGACAGCAGAGTCTGTGGATTATCAGGGGTAACAGAGACACTGCCTCTGGAAAGAAATGTTGCTGCTCATTTTTTAAAATGTAATTTACTGTATGAATGCACCGAGCCCCACAAATGTCATTCCTTTATAGTGCTGGATGGAGATCTTAGAGATCACTGAGATCTCAGAACACGGAGAAAAAAGTTTGAAATATATAGCTGTACGGCTTGTTAGCAGTTCAACTTATTTTCAATCATGTAGATAAGTTTTGGAGTAAAATTCTAAAAATAATTTTGTGTAGGAGATCTTTTTTCTTACCCTAGAAATCATTTCCTGAGCCTTTGCCGGGGCTCTCGTGCCCATGTTGGGCGTAGACGTTTTATGGTCCAAATATGAGACCAGGATTGTTGTCAGGTCTGATATGCTCAGGTGGCCACGATCCAATTTGTCAAAAGCAACTTAAAATTCACACAGTTCCAGTCCACGAGCTCCTGACACGATACAACCAATCGGTCCTCTCTGTCACTCCTGGTTTATGAAGAAAACGATGATTTTGGCAGCAAGATGTCTTTGGTAAACCAGGCACGGCTCAGCGGCCTTGTGTCTATCAGGACAATGTGTTGAGACTTCAGAGCAGATTGTAAAAATGGCTGCCAGTTTCCGGTTCTGCTTAAGATCTGATAGACATGGCACGGTGAGTGGACAGCTGACACATCAATCACTGCAGGAGGTGACGGGCTACAAATGAAACCATTCATTGCTGGGTCTGATTAATTTTTTTCCACGGAGGTCAAAGAGTCTGAGTCTACCAGAAATTAGGGTAAGACTAGATCAAAAGTTAAAAAGGTTTTCACTCTTTGATTCTTGCAAAAGAATCAAACAGAAACTTCATAAGTCTTTCAGAATATTTTCAATACTTTAATGTTTGTATTTTAATGTAAAATCTGCTGACGTGTCTAAAATGTGCTTTTTTTTATGCATTGGAGGTTTAGTTTAAAAAAAGGCAGCACAAGAACTAGTCACGTTGCCTCCCAAACAGAAATGTAATAAATGACATATATGCAATATATGATCGTGATGTTGCCATATAAATATAGATACAGATACAGATTTATTAATCCCTAGAGGGAAATTCATATGTCCATCAGCTCAAGAAAAGAAAAAAAAAGAAAAATCAAATTAAAACAAGTAATCAGTGAATTATTTACAGAATATTCAGTCCATCTTCAGCTTAGCCTCCAGTCTGTCTTTCACTGACTAATGTGTGGTACAGTCTGATGCAGTGGGGATGAAGACTCTGTAATGTTCAGTCCTGCATCGTAGTGAGCAGAGTCGTCCGCTGCAGCTGCTGCTTCTCTGGTTGGTCAGAATGTGGTGAAGAGGATGATCTGAATTGTCCAAGACGTCCTCCACCGTATTCAGCGTGCGTCTCTCCGCCACAGACCCCAGTGAATCCAGCTTCTCTCCAAACACTGAACCATTTTTTTTTTTTCCATGTTTCTCCAGCTGTCTTGTGTCCTTTTGTTTGATGCTGCCTCCCCAACAGACAAAGGCATAGAACAACACATTCACCGCCACCAAACATGTGCATCTTAGTGCAGACGTCAAAGGACCTGAGCCTCCTTAGGAAAGAAAACTCTGTCCCTTTTTGATAGACTGCATCTGAGTTCAGGGCCCAGTCCATCTTGTTGTCCAGATGCACACTAAGGTATTTGCATGTCGGCACCACCTCCACAATACATGTTACCTATGAGGTGATATATCATTATCACATACTTACATCCTCTGGATACATGAAGATATAAGTTTATAACACACACAGAATAACCATAGGAAAATGTGTACATATATAAGATCTATTTTGTATGAACTAGACCCATATGTTGATATATGAAGTTGTTCCAATCAGGTTTGATTTAATTTAATTTGATTTGATTGTGTAATGCACATACTGAGCTGCACCATGAATCAAGAAACCAGACATAAATAAATACAAAACAAATAAACACTGATGCTTTTTACAAGCTTTAGAAACAAAAGCAGCCAACTTATAAACATCAAACTTCAGTACACGTCTGTATTCTCAACAGACATTTCATTAAATATACTGTAGATATTCATAACAAAGACAGTACAAAAGAAAATGTGATTCATTTCTCCTAATTTCATGAATAGTTTGTACACATGTGAGCATATTTAATTTGTACATATGAGCCTCATGCAGCATAAAAAGAAGCACCAGCGTCTTCTTTTAATCTTCCGAACCGCCGCGGATGCTGTCGACACTAATAAATGTTGATAAGTGTAAAAAGAGAAGTATTAAAGAGTGGAGGGAATTGCCGTGGATGAAATCAGACATCGGCTCCTCGCTGGTTTTGAAATGAAGTAAATAAAACCGGGCGAAAAGCTTGTATAGAACATTCCAGCAGATGTGGGAGGTTGAGGATAATGTGGAAGACAAAAGATGATGAGCTGATCTCAAACGACTGTCTTCACATGATATTTAAATGTTGATATTTAAAGATGAGATGTGATATTATCTACTATTCATGAAAAGTATTCTCTCTATTTAGAAATTTAGAGCCTATTGTGTCTTTATAGACTCAGCGTTAGAATGCACAGCAACTAAAGTACTTACTACTTAGTACTTATTACTACTTGAACTTTTCTTGACTATGTATACTTCTACTCCAGTACGTCTGAGTGGAAAATACTGTACTTTTTTTTTTTTTTACCACATTTGTCTTAAGTAAGGACTACTGTAGTGGAGTGTTCGGTCAAAACCATGTTAAACATTCAAACATTGCTCCCGTTCTGGTGTAAAAGAAAATCTTTGATTTGATCAAAGCTCCGTAATACCACCCATCACCAGCAGAGGGAGCGCTGTCCCAAGCACAGCCACGCCGTCCGGAAGACGAATGTAAATATTTTTGTGACGTTTCATCTAGAGGATCATTCACATCCACCCATTAAGAAGAATATCAGTCCCGCTGTCCCCCCAGCTCATCACAACACTGATTTCCTTCGCACCGTCTCTGTCGACACACCTGAGTGTGCGCTTCTGACGGCGGAGCTCCTTTTTTCCTCCGGCTTTGCATCCATATTGCTGCAGCTGTGTTATTACATACTACACCAGCTCTAACATGCAGAAGAGAAGGAAGCCAGAGCCGATCCAACTCAACCCGATCCCCGATGGAAACACGATCAACGGCACCGGAGCCACAGAGTGAGTGTAACGTCCATCTGCTCCTCGTATTCAGACGGGTCAGTGCGATGCGTCGATCTGACCCCGATCACTTTCAGCAGATAAATGTTCAGTATGTGATGCCAGCTTTTTACCACATCACGAAAAAAAATAAAAAAAATAAAGCCCCATGTACAGTTTATGCGCAAACTTCTCCCTCAAGTCGTTAATATGAGACTGGGGCCGGTTTGTGAGTGTCAGGTTGTGTCATTGTGGATAACGCCACATCTCCAACAAAACCAACTAGAGTTGCAACGATTAATCGAACAACTATATTATCGATAATCGGTTTGAGTCATTTTATGATGGGTGGAAGAAAACAAAAAGGTCAAACTTCTCTTCTTGCAGCTTCTTGAATGTGAATATTTTTGCGGTTTCTTTGCTTCTCTGTGACACTAAACTGAATATATTTGGGATGACAATAAGGACATCGTCTTGGACACCATTTTCTGATCACTAATAGACAAACAATTAATTGATTAATTGGGAAAATAGTTGACAATGAAAATAACCACCTGTTGCAGCCCTAAATTGAACATTATCATTATTATTACACTGAGAGTTCCTTTAATTGTGTAATCCATATAATTATTGTCACAAGTACATTTTAAAATACCTTGTGTGTGACTAGTGGTATGGATGCGGCATTGACCTGTTGACTGTTTATTTGGCTGATTAAAATGTAAAAAAAGAAATGGTGGATTTTAGCGGAGTTCTACTGCATTTCTGCATAAAAAAATATTCAATTTGAAATGATATAAAACAGGAAAGAGCAGTATAATACTACATTCACTTATGTTTCATAGGTAATTTTTAACAGTCCTAGAAAACAGTTGACGGGTGACAATGGTTTTAGCTCAAACCACCAGGCAGAAAGCCCAGATGATCAGTTTACAGTACGGTAAAAATAGACACTCACTCTCACAACTCAGTGTGTGGACGGTCATTAGTCAGAGATTGACCTTTTTAGGCAGATAGTATATGCAATTATATTTCTGTGCGTTGAGGAAGTTGCCCAGCAAAACACAGTAATGATGATATTAAACCATCGTGACACCGCGCTGTAGAGGAAAGCCCAGTCCATCCTTCAAGAGGCTAGATCAGATAAGAGAAAAAAGGGATTACATAACATGTCATCCCTCGTGATGGCTGGTTTTCAAAAGCATTGTTGAGGCGGAATATTTCATTGTTTCATCATTAGATCACACATCTGAAAGCAATGTACCCTTTCAGCATTTTGCAAAGAAGAACTAACCAACCAATGGACTGAAATCAAACCCTGCATTAAATCTAATCTGCTGAAAAGAAGCATTAAACTTTGCAACGTCTTCTTTTAACGACGTGATATTTTACGACAGGTACAGTGTCGTATTCTAGTTAAAAGTTGAAAGAAGGATAGAAAGACACCACAATGAATGACGGCATTATTTTGTCACGTCTACGTTAACATGTTATGGATGCCACTCTTCCGGGATTTCCTAGAATCATGAAAGACATTTGTAGATGTTGAGACACTTTGTGCTTTTACGCCCGGAGGGTCAGCACGGCGATAATGTTAAACAGACGAGTTGTGTCTTGGCTTTGCTTAGTAGAAGTTGTTAATGACACAATGCTTGGCTGGTGCTGAGCGCATTCCTGCTGCTTCCGGGGCAAGCTGTGGCGGGCTGAGGAGGAGCTACATGTCACACTGAGGAACTCTGATTCACAGATTTGGAAATTGCTGCTGCTGTGGAGGGATCGCTTTTCCCACCAAAGGGGGAACTCATGGTCTGCACGTGTGTGTGTGTGTGTGTGTGTGTGTACGTGCCCAGTGATACTGTTGTGTTGTGAGTTACCGCTGACAGAAGAGCCA
>JAPQRN010000022.1:12193694-12207788 GCA_037367275.1 Coranthus polyacanthus
GTGTGTGTGTGTGTGTGTGTGTGTGTACGTGCCCAGTGATACTGTTGTGTTGTGAGTTACCGCTGACAGAAGAGCCACGGAGCTGACCTCTTTCCATAAAAAGGCAATTTAATGTGCGTCCACGCTCTCAGCTGTGTGACGCTCTAAGGAAAGCAAATCCTGTTTCAGTCCAGTGAAGGTAGATGAGCAGTCGGCAGGCACAAAAGCTATTGTCAGACTGCAGGTAAAAGTGGCCCAAATCTGATTTTTTTTTCACTCATGTGTAACTCAGATCTGTTTTTTCATGACAGTGTAAGCAGCAAGCAAGCAGGGTAAGGAATCTGATCTTTTCAGCTCTGATTCGGACCACTTCCATATGTGGTTCTAAATCAGATACAGGTTTGATTTTTTTTGCAATGTAATCTCTGAAACGTCCACACTCTGGTAAGGGTCACTCTGAAAAAAATTGCCCCTCTTTCTCTTTCTCTTCATCCTCATCCTTGTTGTCATCTGCTCACTAATTTGCTGCTTTCAACTGACTTCAGCGGCGTCCATGTTTGCTTCAGTATGACAGCAGACCGGGACGTCTTTGTTGTTTTCCGCGGATGCTGGTCAGCTCAGAGCTGTGACCAGTTCACGAATAAATCTGAATTGAGGTGTAAAACTGGCAGTGTGAACATTATCCAAAGTTCTCCGAACACACCTGTGTCAAAGCAGGTGCCTTCCATTAAGAATAAAAAAACCTTCTATTTCCATTCCTTTAAGGGTCATTGTAAACTGATAACAATGTGTGATGTTGTATACTGTGATGCCATGAAAAAGTGTTTTCTGGTTTATATAAGTTTATATAAAAAAAAACCCAAAAGTTGAAGGCTTATTTGTGTTTTTGGAGAGCTTGAAAGTTTGTGAGCATCTTATCTTTACAGATCAGTGAAGGGACAGACTTAAAGAACTCTTCTCTTGTCCACATGCGATGTAGTAGAATGCGTGTGTGCATTTTAACTCCCAAACATCCAAGGCAGACTCCAACATAAACGTCACATAAGCACACTGATCTTACATATTGAACATTTAAAGGGCCACAATAGTCTGGCTCGCTGGATGTACTTTGCCAGAATAAGGGTGAATATTTCCGACGTGCAGTGGCAGGATTGTCATTCTCCTTCTTTCTGTTATCTGTGCATTATCACTTTGAAAGTCCCCCCTCACTGTGAAAGAACAACAACCTCCGGGCTTCAGCTACACCCTGAAAATGGCAAGTTTTGACAAAGACACACGTCTTTTTATGTGCCGTTGGCTTTTATAGGGATTCAGTCATTTTAATACCATGAGGCGTTTCCTCATGTGCATATGCTCTACCAAACAACTTCTCTCCTGACACTATTTTGCAAATGCACTGTTGCAGCATCCTGCGCTCAGCGCTGCCCAAGAGCTAGCTAAACAAAACAGATCAATTTTACCCCTACTTCAGAATGATAGAAGAGGGTGCCAGACCTGTATACAGCACTGGAACAGTGCTAATGAAGGGTGGAGATAGGTCTGGCTATGCAAGACTAGGGCCACACGGCTGCACAAGGCATCCATATTCATCCATATTATAAGTACAACAAAATCAGACAGCTAAAGGCTCTGCACTGATTCCATCCTGACAGGTGCTGTTGCTTTTGACCGATTAGACCTCTCTTCAGGGTTGAGTGGAGGACACACCACGTGTGATTAATATTTCTTTCATGGAACAGCTTAGCCTCGCCCAGTATACCATTTCATATCAGAGATTTTTCTCTTTTTTTTTTACCAGTGTTACTAATAAGATTACAACAATGGGTCTGTTATATTCAAGCATCCCCATGAACCACTGTAGTGACAGTGAACACAAAACGCATTCCCTAAATAGAAGTCAGAGATTTAATGGATTTATTAGATTCATTCTTCTGCTTTGGGAATTGACGCGGTAGTCTTAGGTATATGGCCACAATGCTACCTCTCTCCGCTTCCTGGTTCAGAGAGATTCTGAACAGCAGCACAATAGATTAATTATAGATAATAGATAGAGTAAATCCAGTTTGGTTTACAATAGAGTCACTGATTTTGACATAGTAAAGATCTTTGAGGATTTGAGGTGGTGGCTGCTCTCTTACAGTCTCTCATAGCTCCCTGTAATATTTGTGACTAAATATTATTGTTATAGCCGACACTATAAAGAAATCATCAGTGTTACACATTATTTTGGGTCATTTGGATCAGCATATAGGATGATAGTATACTCTTAGAAGCACAGGCGCTGTATGCTCAGTCAGTGGGTTTCCACTGAAACCAGACCATTTCACTGTGGTGAGGAGGAATTGCCATTCCAGCCCACCAGATGCTTTCTCAGCTTGAAATGGCTGGCAGCCATTGGAGAACCGTACTGCCAAGCATGTAATGTTATCAGAGGAGATCTGAGAACAAATAAAAACAACCTGTTCTGGATAGACCCGTTCAGGCAATTTGCTCAAATTCTGGATAGGATCCTGCAACCACATGCACCCGGACTTACAGTAACTGGCTCTTTCGCATTTGGGGAATGTGGTGATCTGATCTTTGTCAGTGCTTTTATCCTTTAGAAAAGGCTTGTTCTGTTTAGAGCCAGAGATTAAGTATGCTTGCATGTAAGAAAGAAATTAATGATTAACCCATACACAAGACATACCTTTCAGTGCTGCTTGTTCATTGTCAGCATCCACTGGATCCCGTTCCAAAGGAATTGGCACTTGATTCGTATGTACATTTGGTTGAAAAAGTATTTTAATTTGGCTTTGGCTTCGTAAACCCATACAGGTGTTTTCACTTCACTGGTCGATCGTATCTCAGCTCAGGCTGAAGCTCCGATTCCAGCTTCTTACATTTGAATAGTTTCTGGTTTCTTTACTTCTCTATCACAGTAAACTGAATATATTTGGGATTTGGATTGATCTGCAATTTCCAACATTTTATAAACCAGACAACTAATATTAATCGAGAAAATAATCAATAGACTATTTGACAGTGAAGGTAAATGTTTCAGCCCTACGTCCAACAAAAATGTAATGTAACTACTACTTGTTGCACCCAAAATAGATGCAAAAAAACTAATAATGTACTGTGTTAACACATCTTTACATCAAAAAGTGTCAGCACTGTCTTTGCATCAAACTGTACTATGTGATTGTGCCCTTTATCTCAAATGTTTCTGTGGAAGTCAGTGGATGTATTAGACAAACGTGAAAGTGCAGGACTCTGTTTAAAAAAATGTCTCATGATGAATAGATTTTTCTTTTATCCACTATCACTGACCTTCATCGCAATTCATTAAGCGAGCACTAACTCTGTAATGCATTGTAATTCATCACACCACCTTTCAGTCCAAAATTTGGAAAACGCTAAAGCGGGTGAATACTGTCCTTTTTACTTAAATCTCAAGAAGAAAACTCACAGGTCTTTAATTTGTATATTCCTGTACATTTGCGCACTTTAAAATCGAGCTGCGGAAACATTTCATGGCGTGCATTCATGCAAGTCTACTGGGCGTCCTTGGACACTGTGTGGATGGAACACAAAAGGCCGGCGTCGTGCTCATGTCCTTCTGCAGTGTTCAGTGTACTGTAGTCACCCCCACATACAGTATTGTGTGGAATGACTTTCAGGCTGCTGCTCTTCTCACTATCTCCAGCCTCCTCCACCTCCAGCCCTTGTCGACAAAACGCCCACGCCACCCACAGCTAACTCAAACTCAGCACCTCGTCTCCATGGATATGCAGGCCTGCTGTCAAAAATAAAACCACTTAACCCTCTCTTTGCTGTAGTGTGGAGTAGCAGAGAGGAGAGCGTACTGCCCTGCTCTGGGTGAGTCGTGATTACGTACAAAGGCAAGAAAGAAAAAAAAAAGCTCGATTACCGCTATGCTCGAAAGAAAGCCATCTTATTACACCAGATAAGCATATTATAATGCAAATAAGGAAGAAGGGTCCTTAAACTAAACAAAATTAATTACCGTATTTTGAAGCATGTGAAGATGAAGAGCTCTACAGTAGGCTTCAATTCTTTAGGAATAAGGGCATCTTAAACATGGGAACATCAAATCACTAATTAATTAAATACATTTACATAAAGCATTTTGCGTCTTTTTTTTCGTTGCTTTAAATGAACAGACATCTATCACCTGCTCCATGACCGTCTAGATAAAGGGACATTCAGGCATCCAGTACGACACGTACAAAAACACAGAAGAATAGTGTAGAATTAATCATTAATAAGGTGATTATCTGTGCACAAATAACAGTAATAATAATAATGATTATTGGGATTAACAGTGAATACATAATAATAGTAATTACTGTAAATAATATCAAATACAAAATACTTCATTCGTTGAACCTTTGTTTAAAGGCCTTTTTGCTACATAACGGTGGTGAAAAGAACAATTAATTCAGTAAACAACAAAACCTAAAAAGTAACTGAAAGAATTACAACCAGAACCCTGGGCAAACAATGGTGGTAAAACAATAGAAGGCAATTCAATGAAACAATGAAACCAATTAAAATAGAAAACAATTGAATCTGTTAAAACAAGAACAGCTAGAAGTAAAATGTGGTGAAATAAAAGTTTGAAATTGCCCTGAAAACTACAAACGACACAATCTTGAGATAAATATATAAACAAATGTAAATGTAATCACCTGAAATAAAAAAGTCATGACTTGAATGAGCGGGTTGTTGTGTTTTAAGGTAAAGTGGGAGGTGAGGGAGAGGTTAAAGGGCATCAGGTCAGAAGAGCTCATTCTGCAGTTGACTCCTCAAGGAAATCACCATGACAACAGAGGCAACGTGAGCGCTGAGAGGAACTATGAGCTCTTCACATCAGGATCTGAAGAAAGATGCTGTCAGCTCTTTGCTTGATTGCCATTGTTCCCCAGGGCACATACATGCACAACATTTATCTCCCCCCCCCCCCCGAGGTTTCAGTGACATATTTTGCCCAACAGACCAGGACGCACCGTGGATCCCAGGAAGACGACGTGGAGTGCGGCGCAGCGTCTTTAAAAGTCTTAGTGGAGGTTTAGATTAATAATGCATGTTTTGCTTGTCATTCTCATTTTTTCCCTCTGTCTTTTTTCTTAACCTGCTCTTTGGAAGAACGAACTTGGAAGCACTGCAGAAGAAATTAGAGGAGCTGGAACTGGACGAGCAGCAGCGGAAACGCCTGGAGGCCTTTTTGACACAAAAGCAGAAGGTGGGAGAGCTCAAGGATGATGACTTTGAAAAGATCTGTGAGCTGGGTGCAGGAAACGGAGGAGTCGTCTTCAAGGTCTCCCATCGACCTTCTGGTCTGATAATGGCTAGAAAGGTAAGCCGCTGTAGTTGCTTTTGCTCTCAGAAATCTCAAACCTTCGTTTAACAGAGATTACTGTGTTACATAACTACTGTATATACAGCTTCTTCTTCCCCGGTGTGTCAGGAAGGTGTGATTTTTAGAGGCATTATCACCATTTTCACAGAATATGAAGGGAATTTTAGACCATCTGTGACCAACATAACAGTCCTTCAACATGACCTTTTGATATTGTGTTTTTGGTATATTAATTGTTTTCCAGCATCAGATGTTCTTAGTTTGTGTTACTTGTTACTGAGAAAAGTGTTTTGCCAGATTTTCCACTCACCTTTGCACACAAGAAACCCCTGCAAGGCACATTCATGACAAATGTTCATTTTTCAACATAATTTTTCCAAAGCTGTATTAAGAAATAGCTTAGAAGGTGGGCTAAAACATCACAACACCAAAAAAATGCAAACATGCATATATATCTATACTACTATCGCATTGAAAATTAAAACCCCGATGTCTCATTTGTTGCAGCTGATCCACCTGGAGATCAAACCTGCCATCAGGAACCAGATCATTAGAGAGCTGCAGGTGCTCCATGAGTGTAACTCCCCTTACATCGTGGGCTTCTATGGGGCTTTTTACAGTGACGGAGAAATCAGCATTTGCATGGAACATATGGTACAGCTCCTTAATCATCACAGATTGTGCTGCAAATTGTGCAATTTCATTTTTAATTATCCTTAATAGACACTAATTTGGTTTAAATCTGCCTGATTTATGAAAGATATTCTAAATGTTCCCTCTGTAAGTTAATTGCATCTGTGTTTTCCCTGCTGGCTGTAGGACGGCGGCTCTTTGGACCAGTCTCTGAAGAAGGCAGGCAAGATCCCAGAGCAGATCCTTGGCAAAGTCAGCATCGCTGTGGGTAGCTCCAACACCTCTCCCACTACTTTTATGCTTTGCCCATCACACTATGGCTATATTTGTGTTTTGGATATAAACTGACTCGCATGTTTATCCTTTCTTTCGCAACACTAAATGCACTGTATGCTTACTATGCTGATATGTAATATTTGTCTTTCAAGGTCATTAAAGGGCTCTCCTACCTGAGGGAAAAACATAAAATCATGCACAGAGGTCAGTAACGGTTTTATTTACCGAGAGACACCACAAATAAACTCGCAGCTGTATGTGTGAATGATGGGAACAAAGCGTCACGACATGCACCGAGCCTTTGCAGCAGTTTGTATTCCCCGTTGAATACTTGCCTGCTGTTTTCTCCTGAATACTGCATGTCCCTATTTCAGATGTCAAGCCTTCCAACATCCTCGTGAATTCCCGTGGTGAGATCAAGCTATGCGACTTTGGAGTGAGCGGACAGCTCATAGACTCCATGGCTAACTCCTTTGTGGGCACACGCTCTTACATGTCTGTGAGTTGAAATGGACACACTGCTTTTCCCCCTGATGCTCCTATTTACACGACCACCTTTTGGTATGAGCAAGTTCCAGGTTCAGACTAAGATCTCAAAAAACAACTTTGACTTGCTTTATATATTGTATTATTTTAATAACGTGTCTTTTTAATGTCAACGTTAAAATGAAATGTTTTTTTTTTTCCTAACGGTTCTGGTTTTAGCTGATTCATTTGTCTGTTGTTGTATTTTATCGCCACTGTTCATACAAGTTTCTTGTGTGATTTGCTACAGTTATTATTAAGGTTTTAGTGTTTACCGAGTTTCCTTTTTATTGTATTGTTGCAACGCTCTGCTATATTGAACATGAGGCTTCTACCTCAATATACTCCAAGATGAAAGCAGAGATTCAATCAAGACAAGACAATCAGAGAGCAATAGCTGCCTTCTCTTCCGAGAAAATGTCAAAAAAGTGCCCTATCTGCCAACGGTGAAGAATCATGTGGATCTGGACCCAGATCCAGACCATCTTAGAGGAGGATTTTGAGATACAGGCAGAGACAGGCAGACAGGTCTGTACCCTCACATGGGTGAGGATAATAAATGTTGAATGAATGAATGAAAATTGAAATGAGGCCCACATTTGCGATGCACTTTTTAGTTTTTATCATAAACCTAATGAAATTACTACAAAAATTCCCAACTAACACTTACTATAATACGCACACTAAGCATGGATATAAAATCTGTGTGTGTATTATTTAAAGTTGTCTGAATATACTGTAGCCTTGGTGACACAGACACACTGAGAAATCAGCAACTTAAAATTTCAGTGGACGGCACAGTGGCGACCATATACTCAACAATTTCCACTATACAAATGATTTAGCGTCAGTGTAATATAACGTTGTATGTGCTATATTGATCTGTGCATGTTGCTTTATAGTTAGTAGTACTGTAAAGACGGTAATAATGCATTTGCATGTGTTGTGCAGCCGGAGCGTTTACAAGGGACCCATTACTCGGTTCAGTCGGACATCTGGAGTATGGGTCTGTCCCTGGTCGAAATGGCTATTGGACGCTTCCCTATCCCGCCGCCTGATGCAAAGGAACTGGAACAGATTTTTGGCATCCCCGTGGAGGGGGAAGCAGCCGCCAGTGAATCCTCCCCAAAGCCACGGCCACCTGGGCGACCAGGCAGCTGTAAGTTCATCCTGTGATTTAACCGAGTAGTTCAGGTTTTCTTTTTGCAATATCTTTTAAGTATCTTTACCTTTAATTGACGTAATGTTGTGTAAATTGTTTAACCAAAAATCAAATACTACTGGTTGCCTTCCGTGACTATGGCAACTTTCCCTCTTTAGCGTATGGACCAGACAGCAGACCACCAATGGCAATATTTGAGCTTCTTGATTACATAGTTAATGAGGTGAGTGTGTCTACTTTATGACCACAACCTGGCATGGTTAATGTAGCTGCAGACGATTGCAATAATGTCTGTAATTTGATCATGCAACTGTTCAATAACGACTGATTCCTCACCATTAGCCCCCACCAAAGCTGCCTGGGATATTTAGCACTGAATTCCAGGATTTTGTGAATAAGTGGTAAGTAGGAGAAAAGATTATTAAGAGTATAATATTAAAGTCTGCACATAACGCCATCTAGTGGTGAACAAGAGCAAGTCACATTAATCTCCAGGTTTCTCATTGCAGTTTGATCAAGAATCCGGCAGAGAGAGCAGACCTTAAACAGTTAATGGTGAGTGTGAATACTTCAGAGAAATCACTCCTTGCTTATTTTCCAAGTTTTATCTACTAATCTCCATTTCTTTCAGGTGCATGCTTTTATCAAACAGTCTGAGGCAGAGCAGGTCGACTTTGCCGGCTGGTTGTGCAGCACTATTGGACTCAATCAGCCTGTGACACCCACCCACGGAACAGCCATGTAAAATGCACTGCTTCTGCAATCCCAGCATCCCAAGATTCTTTGAATAGATTTGTATTAAGTATCTGTTTATAGTATCTGTTTATATAAAGTACTTGTTGGATTAAAGTTTGTGTAATCAATAGTTGTATATTTAGTGTATAAAACCAACTTGCCAAGTGAAATTTACTATTGAACAACTCTAGGCTGTATTGCAGGCCTGCCTGAAAAGCCATCTTTTTCTAATGATCAAATTATTTAAATGACAAATGCTGCTTAACCTGTGTGCTTGATATTCCTCTTCACCCCTTGTCCTTCAAGCTCAAAAATGTGTTATCTTATGTGATAAGGAGTCTTGTGAATAAAATGAATGACAGGTCTGACTCATGTGAAACCACTGTTTTATTCATCACTGAACTCCAGTCTATATCAATGGATTTATGCCTTGGTTTTCAGTTTGGCAGGTGCTCCCTTCTTTCCGGGCTTCCTCTTGGGCTTCAGCATTTTAGCCTTGATCTACAATGAGAAAAAGTATTGTTAGAACACAAGAATATGGCATACGAGCTTTGCTACAGCTTGAATGTTGCTACAGCTTCTTACCGCAGGGTCATGCTTGAGGATGGCATGACGTCTTGCCGTCTTGGCGTATGGGTTCAGTTTGAGCATTATCCTCAAGTTCTTCAGAGGATTCTTCTTCAGTACTCTGCGGTTAATCTTCTTGCTGTAATGAAAATACAACATAGTTTCATTAATATGAACTTTTGCTGGACTGTTTGCGAGGTTTGTGATAAACTTTGTGTCGCTCAGGACTTCCATATAATCAGGGTTCAGAAACACGGACCTGAAGTGGAACATCATCATAGGTTGACAATACAAAACAAAGTTAAAGACTTAAAAAAAAAAAAAGGAAAAAAAAGGACCAGTGCTTACGTAGGAGCACGAAGTGCTTTCTGGATCTCTTCACTCTTCAAAATCCTGCTCAGGTCTGTGTTGGTCATCTTGTGCATTGGCAGCCTGAAATAAGAGGCAGAATGATTAGTTTTCCCATAAATAGAAATTCTATTAAAAGCTGAACTGACAAGTGTTATATCGCTCGAACTCAGAACTTCGATAAATATCACAAAGTTTCAAAAACACGGACCATGAAGTGGAAGCTCATCACTGCTGTATGATATCAACACCGTTCACTTGTGCTACAATGTAATGAGAGCCCTCAAGTACTCACTTGTAGTCAACCTTCAGAGAGGCAGGTTTACGCCAGGTGCCGTACAGCTCATCCAGCTTGCGGAAAGCACTTTCAGTCCAGATGCAGAAGCGTCCGACGTGACCACCAGGAGCAAGTCTCAGGAGGTTCAGTTTGTTCACGTTCTGCAGAGTGATGCCTGTGTAATACAACACAATAACATTCACCAGATGTGAAATTACTTTTTTAAAAGTAATTCGAAGTTTCATCATTTTCAGAAGTATCACAACTATCGTAGCAAGTTTTAGAAAGACAGCCATATGACATATCATACAATTTAACAGATGCCTTCAGTAAAACATAACTTTAATATGAATAATAGAATTGCATATGAATATTTAAACCATGTCTCCATTTACATTTATCCCACATAGCTGAGTTCTACATTTTAGACGCACCTGGGATATTTCTGAAAGCCTTGGTGACACCAGCGTCTTGGTTGTAGATGATGCATGGTCCTCTGCGTTGGATCCGTCTACGATTCCTCATCTTACCTTTACCGGCACGCATGCGTTGGGAGGCGTAGACCTAAGAGTACATTTATAATATAAATATGCTGTTGAAAAGTAAAAACGTAATGCCCATCATTATGCTAAATTACACCTCATCCAGTTACAGAAGTGTCAGATTTCTACAACTTCTATCTGAGGTGTTAATACTTTGCATGGTCCAGACTAAAGAATTATCACAGTGCTTGGCCATGCTGCTTAACCAGTGGTCACCTAAGCACCATCTTTTTTTCCCCTTTGAGTATTTCAACCCTCTTATTCCCATTTAAAATGAATTCCTAAGTCAGACTTCCTTTTATTTCATTTTACCTTCTTGATGTCATTCCAGGCTTTAAGCTTCTTTAGCAGAAGCACTGCCTCCTTGGTCTTCTTGTAGCCCTCAACTTTGTCTTCAACCACCAGTGGGACCTCTGGAATTTCCTCAATGCGGTGTCCTAATAAACAAGATGATGTCAACCAAAGAAATCCAGACAAACCATGGAGGCACTTGGATATCAGTTATGTGACAGGAGCTTGCTCAGATTTAAAACTCATCAATAACCTGTAACAGCATAATGACAGCAGGCAACTGTCACTGTTCACCGGGTCAGACGCAAATTACACCATCATTGCAAGTCAGTGTTTCCATGCATGTTAAAATCTTGATATATGATTTGAATGATTATAGAAGCCATCTATTACAGCCATTTAGTCGAACACAGACAATATATTAAAGAAGCCTACCTTTGGACATGACAAGTGCCGGAAGAGCAGAGGCCGCCAGGGCAGAGCAGATGGCGTAGCGCTTCTGGGTTGTGTTGATCCTGCGGTGCCAGCGGCGCCAGGTTTTAGTGGGGGCAAACATGCGACCTCCACGACACATCTAAACCAAAGTTAAGTAGATCTAACAACTAACAAGGTGAGGCCAAGAATTTAGGACTTGCTCAGATCTGAGGGTCGTCAGCCATCTGTGCCAGCATATGACAGCAGGCATTCTGTCACTGGTCACAGAGTCAGACGCAAATTACACCATCACTGCCAGTCTTAAGTTTCACTTCTGTTTTCATTTGTTGGGGTAAGAGTTGGCATATATAACAGGTAGCATTTAAATTACATTTAGGCCAAAAGGATACATTTCCAAAGGCACCCTGGCCGGAGCGGTGAGTTCCACCACCTCTCACACGAGGGATACGGGCCACAGCTCTTCCAGTACCCCAGGACTCTGCGCTGGTCTGGTGGCCTGAAATACACAAATAAAATTACATGTCGACTATAATCATCAGTTTACAAATCATATTTCAACAATTTGATCAATATCAGATGCAAATTTTGATCAACACGCTGTTCATGTCGGACTTATCAGCTTACCTGCCAGTTCACTGACTGCATAAGGCTGGCGATTATTTTTGCGCATGTTGGTGTGCACAAAATTCACAACGTCAGGGCGGATTGGAGCCTTGAACACAGCAGGCATGACAACATTTTTGCCTGAGGATTCTCCTTTCTCGGAATAAACCGAGATCAGGGGTCGGGCACAGGCCTAGAAAACAAGAAAGCCATTAAAATATTTAATTAGTATGATTAGTATTACCTTAAGTGCTGTATCCCTTATGTAGATAGCGTAGTCTATTAGAAATCATTTGATTATTTACTAACATGTGGCTGCAGCCTAACGTTAACTGCTAAGTTTTCAATCAGTCTTGGACACCACTCCACAGTCAGCTACTAAAATGCACTGTATTATATATACATCGGGTCTAGCAGTCAAAGAATGACGCTACATCCTCAAATTCTCGAGTTAATATGATTTCGTGGCGAAATACCCTGCCATCAGCCTCGGCTTAGCACAATTGTAGCTAACGTGACTTAGCAAGCCATCTTTAACGTCACCACAAACACTTACAATTTAACATCGACTTAGTTAAACACAAAGGACCCTAGTTTTAAATACGTAGCTTGTAAGTGATGAAAGAGAATAATATAGGCGGCATCTTTTAGCATTCTATTAGCTAGCTGCTAGCTCGCCAACTGAAGGAACAACCACACGTGTAACTGGACTGAACTATTAACGCTGCACTTTCAAAATGGCTCCTCGTGTTAGCTTCACTAGCCGGGAGCTTTCCAACTCACTCCCCAATAAAACCAGAAATAACGTCTTCCAAAGTCTGAACGTGTGTGCTTGCCTGTTTTATACAAAGAGCAAGCTACAACCTACGTATTGTGATATATACCGATGACAATATTTAGGTATTTTCTCACCATTTTCGGTTATAAGTTTTCGGCTCGCCGGGAACCACGCTCCTCACGCTATGGCGGCCACAGTAAAAAGGAAGTCGGTAAACTACCCTAAATGCTTTATGCCTCCGCCTCGTGACATACCACTTCCGTTAAGGACAATATTTGTACAGTTATTTGCTTCAAAACAGAAACGAACACATGATAACTCACATATAGACTAATAAAAACAATTAAGTCTGTATTTTAGATCAAATTATCAGGGAGAACACAAAACAACCCTAAAGTCTGCTGCTATAATAGGGACTATTTCACGTCTTGCAGGCGGAGGACAAACCAAGACACCGACCTAATTTCAAAATGACTTTTTTTTTTTGATAGAATATTATTGAAATTATTATTAAATGTTTTATATATAATGTGACTTAATTGATAGATTTCTGTAGTGCAAGTGTCGTATAATAAATAATACATTCACTGATTGTAAAGTGATGACCTGTGACCTCATGACGTCGCAATCCGAGTGAGCGCGCGACTGTCAAAATGTCAACAAGTTAGCTCATATCCTTTACCATAACAGTCTGTTACTGTTAAATGTTGGGGCGTTAAGTTTATTTTATTCGGTCGACGTTACTTGCTGCATTTTAGCGGAAGCCCGTATTCGTTCTACGATGGGTTCCAAAATTATATCTACTGCTAAGGAGTTTTTTAATTTTCTCCGGTAAGTTTCCTTTTGGAGACGATACTAATTTAGCTAGCTTTTAATTACGTCAAGTAGATCCCAGATAGTTAAATAACGGGTAGCGGGTGATTTATTAACGTTTCTTCAATTAGTACCGATTATCTTCCCGAAGTAAGGTGGGTTTTTTGTTGTGCTTTTTTGGTCTTAGATCTCTTCAAGACGGAAAAAGCAATGATCCGTGCACATATGAGGTACTTTTGATCGTACACGTTTTGTTATCTTGCGCCACTTAATGCTTTCACCTCAGATTTCAAACTTACAGTAACTGTTGCAGGAGGACATCCAAATCTTAAAGACGGACGGAGACGAAATTGCTGTGTTGAATATGCACTGCACCAACCAGCCAGTCTTCATCTGCGAAAAAGCAGTGAGTTCTGTCGACCTGGTCACTTATTAAATGATATTCAGATATAGGTGCTATGTGTGAAATTAATATACGAACACATTAATGACCACTTTTTTACTAAAATATGAATCAGCATAGTGGCTATGTCTTTCTTTCCACTTGCCATTGCCTTGCTGTGCACTGTAGTAAAAGCCAGCAGTATCGTCCAAGGCACATGCATATGCCATTATTTTCATTATCTTAATGTGCTTGTCTTACCTATCCACTGCTCAACAAATATTAGTGGTTTATGATTTGGTAAAATGTCATTTTTGTGGGCAATATTGCATTTGTGACTTGAGTCTACTTGCTTGGTTATAAAGGAAAATGTAGATTACTGA
>JAPQRN010000022.1:12207888-12224018 GCA_037367275.1 Coranthus polyacanthus
TGTCATTTTTGTGGGCAATATTGCATTTGTGACTTGAGTCTACTTGCTTGGTTATAAAGGAAAATGTAGATTACTGATCATTTTGAAATGTGTATTTTTTCCAATTCAAATATACAAACTTAACCTAGTATAAAAAAACTCAAAAGCCTCAAAAATTTTTTTAAATATCTGTAAAAATTTGCATGTTTACACAGTACCTCTCTCTGCTCAGTGTCACTGAATACAAAATAGTAAATACACAGACTAACATTGTGATTGCCATTTCATTAATTGTGCAGCTCTATATTATATGCACAGCTACTTTTCTATTTCTTGTTTTCACAAGATTCCAGAAATAATTGAACCAGATGATCAACAAGTGGCAGAGGTATCAAACTGCACTGATGCTGATGCTGATGCTGATGGAGATGATGCTAATGTACTCCAAGCAGAATTGGGACCACAGCCACTCACAATCAACAAAGCAAGGTAACCTTCTGCTGATGTGCTGCCTAAGATGCCAGAGTACCGCTCATACTGAACAAAATTACTTCTGTCTTCTTCATGATAGGCAGTTGCTGTCCTGGTACACATTATTTCAAAATGCCAGTGGGTCTGCTGTGGACAACAGCCCTGCCTTACACCCTCTGTGGGTACGATGTGACATGTCTGATCCCGCTGGAACGACCTGGTTTGGGGCAGAAATGGTTTGCATGGGCAATAAAGTAACTGGTGCCAAATTATATTCTGTTACCTGCAAAGGTATAGCTCAGACTCTGCACTCTCAAAAATCCATTCATAATGTATTAATTAATAACTCATTTCACCTTTTACGTTTCTTGCTTTTTTATTGCATCTTAAATGATGCTAGGCTCAACTGCAGACAAAAAGTCACTCATAACCTTAGATGAGCTTAAACAAGAGCACAAGAAAAGGCATCACCCATCTTCAGTAAGTGTGTCTTTCCTGTCTTGAACAGCAAATCGGTCTGAATGAATATTCACCTATATACTCCTGTCCATAAAATGCCTCTAGATGGTGATTAAAGGCAGTGCCAGATACACCTTGTTTGGCTCTACTGTTGTTGAAAACACAACAATTGAGTCACAGAGTAGTGTGACAGTGGATTTTAAATGGAGTCATGTGGAGAGTATTCTAGAGACCCCACCCCTGTCCTCTACAGCAACACTGGTAGGACCCAGTCATTACTTTTTGCACGTATTCAGTAACATTTAAAATACAGAATAAACATTTTGAGGAATAACTAAGTCAGTGAAAAGAAGATTTATCATTGTTATCAAACTGTGACCCTTGCATATTTCATCATTATGTACACACAGAACATCAAAGTTGCCAGTGGGGACATGAGAAGCCCAATGTTCGAGATGTTCAGGGAGCTAGAGTTTCTTCAGGTTTGTGTCTCACGGTTATTCTAGATGAAATGTATAAATACACAAAGAATCACCTAAATATTTAAGATCCTTGTTATTTCAGGCTCTTGCTGATGGTCTGAGAACTGGAGAGACCGAATGGATGGAACCTTTGGAAAGCACCTCAGCTGTAAATTTGACCAAGGCCTACCTAGAAGGTTTTGTACAGTCAGCGCATCCTTTCTAAGATTAAATCTTAAATGGAAATGAGCTGATTATTTTTGTCTTCTGCTCTTTTCCTAGAGCTTCAGAGTGCTGCAAAGACACTACAGGACCAGACTGTGAAAGCAGTAGAGGTAAAATAGTAATAAAAAGTGAGAGATGTTCATAAAATATATGATAGCTTCCTGGCTTATCCTTTTTTTTCTGTTCATGTTTTCTTACAGACACCAAAGCTGAAGACTGAGACAGACACTCCCATTTTCAACTCTCTTTTGGAGAGGGGTGATTTGGATTTTGTCGAGCAGCTGTGGGTTCGAATGAGGAAGAGTGAGTCCATTTCTGTATCTGCGAAACTAGAATTCATGTGGTGTAACATATTCTGGTAGTGATAGTGATTTTATTGCTTTCTAATCATTAGGTGTGACGTCATATCAAGACATCGGAGATTGTCTGAAATTGGTCATTGAGGCTTTAAGATACGGTGACATCAAACCATGGGTAAGGAGTGTTGCAGCTTAGGGTTTTTTTTTCAGACGAAACAGACATCAGTGCTAACTTTTTACGTTTCACTTTGTTTAGATTCACAGAGACAGCAACAGCTCCCTCAGCAAGCTCATCCTGCAGTCCTACCACCAACAGATTGATCATGTGTCCCTCACAGGTCTCACCCCTGTCCACATGCTGCTAGAGATGGGTCTGGACAAAATGAGAAAGGATTACATTAACTACCTCATTGGTAACTCCACTGCCCCACATTTTTCTCATTAATCTGAGTGTCTTTATTGTAATATTTGATCTCTTGCCCCTTTTATTCTCAGGTGAGGAATTGACAACTCTAAACCACTTGGTAAGCACAAAACAATTACACAGAAAGCTACTTTCAGCTGACTATATGTTTCTGTTTTCTGTTTCTGAGTTTGATTGATTGACGATTGCTTTAGGTCATGCAAACAAAGTGCCCAAATCTCATGGTTTTACAAGACACCAAAAACAAAGCTGCAGTGGTCAAAATATTTCACTACATTTTATTACAAAACCACAGTTTCTTTTCCAGCTCTGTCCCAAACAAAACATTCCATCTTCTCTCCCAAGCTTGACAAATAAAATCTGCTATAAAAAATTCCCCTCCCGAGGCACAACTCAAGTTTTTCACCATCCAGCCAAAAGAAATAAACATAAACGGTGGACATTTTACTAAAGAGTACATCCCTTACATCGTCATAGACAGGGCAGTCAAAAAAAAAATGCAGTCTCACTTTTAAGTTCTCCTTGCTCACACAACAAACAAAGTCTCTTCTGGTAATGTTCCTGAACACAACCGTGTGCATAGGGATCCTTGTCTTTTGTTTAAATTATACTTCACATAGGCTTCTATACTGTAGTTCTATATTAGACAATACGTTCATAATGTAGTTTATGCCATATCAACAGACATCTTTCTCTATACATGAGAAACATTTTGCTCCTGTTGTCCTGAATATTATAAAGCATGATGACAAATCATTTTGAATATAATGAGGATTTCAGCTCATTAGCCTGGGCATGGCCATGTGAAATGTTCAAATTAAGTATTTTTGTAGTGAATCTCTGATCTTCTCAAGTTGAAGCATTTGTCATTTATGTCTGATGTTTGTTTTGATGTGTTTTATATTACAGTATTATTACCTGAGCACAGAGGTTGATCTGCAGGAGCAAGTGATCCGACTCAGAAAACTGCACCATCTGCTGGAAATAATAGTGACCTGCAGTACATTCCTGGGTTTGCCCTATGACCGGCTCTTCCTTCTCACACAGTAAATCAAGTTGGCTTTTTCCAGTAAAGAATGATCACTTGTACTTTACTGTATACGATATCAAAGCAGTCACTTTTATATCGCCTTTCATTGCCTATCTCATAGATCTAGTTTGCAGCATTACAAAGAACACCCATACGATGAGGACCACAAGTTCAAACTGCCAATCAAACCTGCGCTGATCAGCCATTTCTACCAGAAGTAAGGAATACAACAGTTTACTTTACTTACAACACTAACTTTTTTTAACCAGTGAAACAAGATATGTATTGGGCTTGATCTGAGTTTTGTCATGTTGACATATCATTTAACCATTTGTACAGAAAAATACACATTTGTGTTTGGCAGCCGTGAACGGGTCATTCGATTGTTGCCTAAGCTGTTTGAAAAAGTGTGTTGTATCCAAACCTCAGTGTCATCAGGAACTAATCTTTTTTTTTCCACATTGTTTTCAAATGTGGTCACACATCTGCGCCTGCCTCCAAATACAATTTTAGTTTTTCACAATCATCGTATCCTCTTTGTGTTCTTTGTTGCATTCACAATAGTATTTACCGCTGCCCTCACAAGTCAGCCATCACCCAACATGCATTATAGCACCAAACGCACATTTTAACCAGGACTGTTGTGTCACCCTTTCTGTTTTTTTTTGTTTTTCTTCTGCAGAGAGCATCCAGTTGTGTGGGGGGTTGAAGTGTCCAGTGGTCATGGTCCTCGTGAGGTCAGGACATCCCTGCAGCTCAGTGACAGACCACTGGTTGATCATGTCATCTTTGAAACAGGTCATCTTTATGCACTGCACTGAATAACATGTTTTATAACTACAAGTATTTATTATGCCAATAAAGCACAGTTTCTGATGTCTTTTTTCTAGAATACCCAAATGAAACGGTGAATGGGGACAGTGAGGATCCGGCCTTCTTCTCCACCACGGTGTGCTGCAGCCTCGTCAACTTTGCGTGAATTTACACAGAGCACAAATAAACAGCAATAAAATGTGTTTTTTTTTATTTTCACTTATGATTGCCTGCTCAGTAATATAAATGCCATTACTTAGATAGACTTAAGCTACTCTTCTGTGATCCTGTCATCGTTTTTTTTATAAAATTGCATCTTTATCATTTATTCAACATAACAGAGATGTTTAAGATGTTTTTTGCCATTTTTAGAAAACTAAAACACAAAGTACAGTAGATCATAAGGACAGTTTGCATAGGTAATATTTCACAGCAATATTTTAATAAGAAAATCCAACATTTTACAGGCCTATCCACACTGGTTGAGTGTGTATTACTATTTTGGATATAAACCAGTGTTTTTACAGCAAGCACTGTATGCACATCAAATTAGTAAAATGTCTAATTCTCTTGAAATTCAGTTTAAATAATGTATTTAGGTTCACACATAATCCTTTGAATAAATGATGCACTTACAATATAACGTATGCTTGTTTTGCTTGTTGTGTGTATGAGTGTTGATATTTGTAATTGTAAACATGCACACTGTGAGAGCTCCTTTCTAGTTCCGTCTCCGCAACAGGAACATAAGGAAAATGGCACTGAGCAAAATCGATAGCGTGCAAACAGTGGGAACAACGATCTCAGTTACCATCTCCATGTGGCTGGTCAGAGGGTCTGCAAAGCACACAGACACACATTAACAACTCACAAACACTGACATGTCATGTAGATACTGCTTATGAAGCGGGCAATGAAGCACAGCACTCAAAGGGTTAATATTTTTTTCCTAAATCAAATCATCCTTTATCTGATTTATAGTGAGCATGAGTGATTCCTTACCATGTATAAGTCTTAGAATATTGGCAGCAGTACTCCGCTGTTCCTCTAATAAAAAAAGAGAAATTACTCAGAGTTGATTAATGGCACTTTAACCCTTTGAGAACTGCATGCAGCTACTGGGGAATATTTCAGAAAGCAGCATTTGCACCATAGCCAGATGACTATAAAAATGTATGTTATGAAACTGTATTTGTTGTAAACGGTCAACAACAACAACAACTTAACATTTAGGGTGGTTTTCTTTCCCTATTATTCAGTTCAGGGATTAACTACCATAGATCATTTGAGTGGTATTACGTTGGGGTACAATTATAACAATGCTTTGTGAAATACCCTGTGGAAAGTCCACAGATAATTTGATGCTTATTGAGTTTCTGTCAGAGCTGCTGTGAAATGGTTGCAAATTAAATTTAAGCACACTCATGAAACTTAAGATGTAAGTTGTAGCACACTGTATGCAAGCAAGACAAGCCTGTTTTAGAGGAATTAGTCTCAGTGCTAAAACGCAGGGGCCCAATTTTGTTAGTCATATTTAAAACCACACAATCACAAAGTAACAAAAAAGACATATTGACTGAAGACATGTACCCTTAAGTTCTATACTTCATCATGCACTGGCCAAACCTTTGGCATTTCTGCATGTTCCTTGGATTTTCTTCTAGCTGGAGGGGCAAACAAAGAAGATATCTCAGATATTCTGTCAGAGATTTTTTAAACCAGGTTTTGTATTTCCACCATTTTTATTCAACTGATAATTTCCTGAGATGCTAAAAAGACAGCAGCTCATATTAAAATCAAATTGTAATTCCTGATTCCATTTGCATTTAAATTCTATTGGCAAGTTTTTGATATTTAGGTCAGAATCTTTATTTGTTTACCCCAGCTAGTTGTTTAATCACCTCAAGTTTAGCAGGGGTGTTAAAGACAAACTCACCCGCAGCTAGGAGCTGGTTGCTAGAAGAGCAGGTCTCAACGGCCTTCCTCCTCCAGTTTTCGACCTGTGGGATGTACAGTACGATCACATATCATATGAACTGCGTTGTCTAAATGATGTAATTCTAGAAAAAGTAAACCTAATGCTCAAGGAGACAGATCTGTCCAGTGAACCCCCTGACTCTCACCTCTCTCTGATTGGGAAATCCATTGGAGCTGATGACGCGTTTGTAGAACTGAACAGAAGCTTTGGGATAACGAGGCTTGTTTTTGTTCCTGAAGTCGACATAGTACAAACCAAACCTTTCGGAGAAGCCTTCATCCCACTCAAATTTATCCAACAGGGACCATGCGGTATAGCCCTTTACATTGACTCCATCTTTGATAGCTGTGTGACACCACAAAGAACAAAGACCGAGTTGAAAGCAAAAATTCAATTCGATTCAATTTAGAATTCTCCTTTGTACCTTTTGCATACCACACATTCACATCCAAGTCTTTCACCTTTGAGCATCTCATTGATGTAATCTTTATAATACTGTATCCTCCAGTCGTCGCACAGCTCTGTGCACAGCATCTTCTCTGACACTCCATTCTCAGTTACATAAATCATTGGGTTTCCATACTGAGTCTAGAAAGAGAATAAATCAATATTATATACACTAAAAATGTAATGTAACAAGGGATGCAGTGGTTCAGGTCATTTCAGGTCTAACACAATCAAGTTTTTGACAATGCTCACTGAAGATACACTAGATTCACCTTGACAAAATTGAGCAGACGTCTGAAACCCCAAGGCACAGCGTAGAGCCACTCAGACCCGGGGTCAGGCCAGCGTGGGTCAACCAGCTCAGCCAGGTCACGGTCAAGGAAGTAGCTACTGGTACTACGGCCTGACGGGATGTTCTTTTGGGTGATGTAGCGGGTGGTAAAGTGACCAATGCCCAGGAAATCACAGGTACCCTTTATGTAGCTCTTTTCTTGGGGGGAGAACGTGGGCAGTCGAGATGTCCCGAGACCCTGCTGGACACTCTTCCTTCCTACGCGCACATCCAGAAAGTTTAATAGTTTAAAGTTTGATCTCCCAGTGATTCATACTAGTGGGCGTATGTGCTTGAAATTTGATTTACCTATGAAGTCTTTCATCACTTGAGGGTAGTCTCCATGAAAGACGGGTGTGGCAAACCAGCCCAGATAGAACTGAACATATCTCTCAGCTGCTTCAATATCTTTCTGGTTGCTGATATCTACTGGCTCTCCCCAGTCTCCAGACAGAGAGATGCCGATCATACCTGCAAGTGTGGAAAGCAGGTCTCCTCATTCAAAGCAAATTTGTCAACAAATACCAAAATTAATTAAATGTATTATTTTCAAGAATTTGCTAGCTTACCTTTTTGTTTTCCCCTCCACTGTGTGTCATATGTGTGCCAAACTTTTGCATGTGCCTATGAAAATATGTTGTGAAAATGAATAACATTTCAGCTCAAATGAGGAATTTCTAAGTGGATCTGACACCTGAATACATTTGCATTCTCCTACCTTGATCATGTGATGGGCAGCTCTGTATGCGCCCGTTCCTCTCAGCTTTAGTCCAGGAGCATGTTCACCTGTCTCATAGCCTTCAACTGCTACAGACTGAAGCAAATGAACACATTATGGAGTATTACTACTAGGTTTTTGGAGTGAGAAGATGGTAAATCCATATGCAAGTGTATCTGTTTTGAACCTACCCATGGATTGTTGAAAGTAACCCAGTACTTTACTCGGTTCCCAAATTTTTCAAAGCACAGGTTAGCAAATTCATTGAAATGGTTAACCATGCTTATATTCTGCCACCCACCATATTTCTCCTGCAAGACCTAAAAAAAAAAAAAAAAAAAATGCTAAAATAACTCCAGGTATAGTGTTGGAATAGATGGTAAATTGCTGATGACATTTTGCATGCCAACCTGTGGAAGATCCCAGTGATACAGAGTGACGATGGGAGTGATCTTGTTCTCCAGCAGATGGTCAATCAGATCGTTGTAATACTGTATTCCTTTCTCATTAATGTGGTCAGCTGCAAATGATGTGAAGGTGTGGTTAACGCCTCAGGTTTTTGATTAACTTTGATTTTCTAAAAGCCTCAATTAACTCTAGTTACTTACACTTTATGCCAGTGGGGATAAGTCTTGGCCATGAGATGGAGAAACGGTAGTGATTAAGCTTCAGCTCCTTCATCAAAGAAACATCATCCTGTACAATATATACACAAAATAATGGAATGAGTAAAGAATTGCCTTTGCCACACTGTCTTCCTCCAGCATGCCACATCTGATCGCCCCACCTTGACTTTGTAGTAGCCCTCACAAGAAGAATCCCCGGTTTCATTTTGTTGGATTTTGCCTTTCTTGTGGGTGAACACGTCCCAGATGCTCAGTCCTTTTCCATCTTTGTCCCAGGCTCCTTCTGTTTGATAGGCTGAACTGCCGGCACCCCACGAAAATCCTAATGAATCAACAAATGACCTTTTCTTAACCCTTGTGTTGTCTTTCCTTTTGAGATCCTCTGGTTTATCTTGGGTCAAAAATGGGTCGTATCTCTTTATCTCTTTTATCTCTTTTATCTCTTTCGTCCCGCCCCCTTGATGTTGCAGGTGCGAGGCGTATAGTGTGAGGAAATGTTTGATCTTTAGAATGTTATGGAATAACAAGGGGTTTGAAGGTGGTCACATGACAGAGGGTAAAGAGTGACATCAAACAGTTCTCGGTGTTTAGATTCTAAAAATGTAACTTTATTTGTGTGTGTGTGTGGACATGTTTCTGTGTGTCCCTGTGTATGACCATAAGACCATACGAAGGATGTAAATGCGTGGGGTACAGCAGCATGAGCGTTCAAATTTTGTTGTTTTTGCACAGTGTTTTTTTGTACATGTTTATCACAGAAAATAAGCTAAGGCAATTGAGTTTCAGGTAGAAAAAATGTACCCTTTTTCTTTTTGTAAAAATTTGAAACGGGTCAGTTTGACCCAAATACCATACAAGGGTTAAGTTGGCCTATGATCACAACAGCATTAACTACTGAATGATTTAAATGTAAAGTATCTATCCCTTTGAAGAAAAGCTCAAGACAATTCATGAGTGTTCATACCAGCTGGAAAAGTGCCATAATAGAAGGAGCCGTGGTCGTTCTTTGTCCAGTCGAAGTCCTCAGCCGCAGACAGACACAGCACCAGCATAAACACATGGCACACACTGAATGCGGAGCGGGGCAGCATGGTATTCCTGAGCCTGCAGCACAGTCACTGTCTGGTTCTGCTCCAGTCCCTCACTGACCTCTGCAACCAGATGGGAACCGTTCAGCACCACTTTATAACTGAGCCAAGACTGATTTGGAGCAGAAATGACTCATGCATACACATGTTTACAAAGCTCCTCTTAAAACAAAAAAGCCCAAGACTACAGAAAGGAATCTCGATTAAATCAGAATAAGCTGTCATCAAACAGTCTAGAAGCCTCCGGCGTGGTGGACTACGGGGGGTCCCGTGTCCCTAATGCCAAGCCAAAGGCCCCTGTTCAAACTCAATGGAGTGTGAGCTCATCTTGCTGAGGCAAACAGATCCCATACAAACTACGGTTTCACCTCTGTAAGCAAAGTTAATGTCTGAGAGGTTGATATATTTACAGTGCACAATCACATGACAATGGGTGGACTTTTTCACACAAATAGACTAAATGTGAAACACAATCAAACAAGATTACTTCAAAAACACAACACTGGACCATTGTGAAAAAATATTGCTGATTTGTTGGATTGTCAAGTTAATGACCCACAATTTGCTTGGTCACAGTAGTCACTAAATAAACTTCATCTAACTAAATTAATCATCGCCATTTCAGTAATTCTGAACGTTAAATGGCATTTCAGTCTTACAAACAACTAAAGTAAGGCTGCAGTCACTGTTATAGGATTACGTGCAGTGTGTACAAAATGAGGATATTATCATTAGACATTTTTAAACAAGATGAAGTTAATTAAAAATGTCATATTCATTGTAATACCTTATCTGACCTAGTGTAAAATTTATGTGAAGTCTGGTTTTTGTTTTATATTCCATTTTGTGGCTATATTTTTTGTCTCAGTTTTAGCTCCAAGTTTCCATCAAAAATCCTTCCCTATTAGAACATTAGACTTACCTGTGTGCCTTATGAATACATCTGCAGCAGGTGTGTGCACTGAGCCCAAGTTCCTGGATAAAAGGGAGTCCCCCCTGGAACAGCAGATTATGAACGCTGTATATATCTATGTGTACAATCTCTATTGTATGTAGCTTGTCGTAGCACCACCCTTCTCCAGAGCTGTCCCTGCTGTCAGTGTGAAAGCTGGTCTTATTGTGAGGCTCACTGTATTGTTTTAGCTGTTTGGAAAATGCTGAATGGTTTGCTAGACGAAAGTGTTTGCACTGCATTACCCATTCGCGCAGGTCAGATAAGGACAATAATTTAACATTATTACCTTGATTCAGTATCAGAGGAGGAAACTAAACGAATATCTGTCCTCTTGAAGTGAACATGTTTGCAGCTCTGAAACAGTCTATTTGGCTTAAATATGCATACGGGGGGAAAAAATCTATCATGTGAACCATATGCAAAACATTTTATTTTGTGCTTTCAGTTATCATTTTGTACAGAATGCAAACACTGTCTTCATATATGGCCCAGCCATACATTTCATACTAACAGACACAACTCAAAATCTATTTTTTAAACTTTTCTCAGGTGAATATCTGCTCAGCACCTAATAATACTGTTGTACTGCATTTCACAAAGTTTGACACATGAAATCTAAAATAGTTTGAAACCATGCCTTATATCAGGCAAAGAAGAGGATATTGTTAGCACCACAGAGTTTTACACTGCAACTGGCACTCACTTCATCCAAATAAATTAAACCTCAAAAAGTTACAAACAGCTGAACAAGTAAACAGGGCTTCTTCTTCGATGGTGCAAATACTAAAGTCCAAAGAATGAATCTTAGTAATCGTTTTCGTCCTCCTCTCCCTCAGGCACAAACTCAAGATCATTCTCGTCTTCTTCATCCTCCTCCTCTTCATCTTCGTCCTCATCTTCGTCGTCGTCGTCCTCCTCCTCCTCCTCTTCCATATCATAATCTACAGCGGCATTTAGTAGAAGTTTGGTTCGATTGATCTCGCTCTCATCATCAAGGTTGATTTGAACCTGAAAAATAAATACACATTACTTTCACATGTGAAAAAAAGAACAAATTAAGGATAGAAGACAGAGATTCTAATAGAGTAATAAACAAACTTTATATGCAGCTAAGAAAAAGCCCCTACAGCTCTTATAGTCAGTGTTATAGTTTCTGATTTTCCATAATTGAAAAGTTTGAACACTGAAAAAGGGGTAAAGTAATCCTGAAACCTTTCTGTTTTATTAATATTATATATTTTTACCATTTCTGCTCTATTTGGATAGTGACAGTAGAGAAACAAAGGAAAGCCAGGACAGAGAGAGAGAGAGAGAGACAAGGGTCCTCGGCCGGATTCGAACTCATGCCTTTATATATGTCAAGCTTTTTCTAATTGCGTACGTAAATACAGGTACAGACTAACTTTGTAATAACTTTATTTATCGACTAAATGTGCATACGAAAGGTATTACTACACTGAAAATGACTATTACACCTTGTAATGCTGATGGTGATACAACAGCAGTAACAAAGTGATTTGCATAACACACAACACTGGAAAAAGGACTTCCAGACTAGGGTTTAGATGTCAGATAATCACAGTAAATCCTTGGTTTTAATCCAATTACTGCAAAACTGTGTTTACCTGACTGCTCAGAGTAAATGGTGTTTGTGCGGATGTACTGCAGATACAAGAGAACCTATCCTTGCATCTCCAGCATAACAGTACGGTAGTCTATTTATGTGTGTGCGACTATGTTTATGTTCAGGTGTTTAACAATTGTATTTAATTGTTATATAATCAAGATACGGAATATCACTAGGATAACCTGTATTCTCTGAGTAATTGACAAGTTTGTGCCCTGATGCTCTCTCTAAGTCTCTCCGTGTTAACAAAGCCATTTACCTCCGTTTCTAGGGAAGACTGTTCGGCAGCTCCTTCATCTGTCTGAGCATTAATAATTGATTTCAAGGCCCCCTCTTCGAACTGAAAAACAGAGTAAACTTAACGCGTATATATGTGTTACAAACATAAACACAAACCTCATATTCTGAATCCCCCCCCCCCCACTCACCTTCAGCCTGTTCAGCTGGTCTTGTAGCATGACTTTGATTTTGAGGAGGGTCTCCTCTTCCTTCTTCAACTCCTGCAGACGGCTGTGCATGTTTACTGGTAGGACAGCAATCAGACCATACCGCAGCACTGAAAGGGAAAAGATGGGTGTTCAGGGGGTGCAGTGCCAGTGCAAATGTATATTATGAGTGGCCCCTCTTTCCCCTATAAATTACAGTTATTACTACTCGGATTTGAGATTTTTATTTTCATCCCATCAAGTTAATTAGCTACACTTTATGATTCAAAGCAGCCATCTTTACCATAAAGTTACAGAGAATTCTTACAGGCGAAAAGTCAGTCCAAAGCGTGGTGCAAATTGATTGTCCCTGTCCCAATTATTTTTGATTTTATTCAACAAAAGGACAATTACCAACTCTTTTGTATCAACGACCCTTAAAGGCTGCTAAAATGCAATTTGTAGCAGCACAATACAGTAGTACTTTTTTTGACTTTCATCTACGATGCGATCGGCGTTTCATATTAAGAGCAGTGAAAGATGTGTCATATTTAAAAGATGGTAAACAAAGTGTCTTCTGTTAGCCAGCTGCTACCGGAACAGTTCGGCTGGATAGCGGCAACATTACTCCAAAATAACAAATTATTTAAGTGCATGCAAGACTAAACCCCTTTTTGTGATTGTTACCTCTGTTTATAATTCTGCCTAGCGCTGCATGCCCATGCCGAAACAGCACAAAGTGCTTACGCCTTTTGTTTAGATAAAATTAGCTTATCCCGCTAGCAGCTAAAGTTTTGTTCCTGTGCTTATGACATCACTTCCGGGCTTATTTCGCCTCCAAAACATGTGGAATTTTTTACACGTCTGTTTTATGTCGTTCTGTTTTTACGTGTCTGTTTACATGGAAGAGATGCGAAATCACCAACAGTAATGAATGGTTGGCAACAGTAATGAATGACAATAGCACACAGTGGAAGTCAGCTTTGTCGAATTATCAGAGGGTTTGCAACAAAGGCCTTTTACTAAAGTCGAAGAAAATAAGATTGCTGGTTGCAGAATTGCAGAATTGCGAATATAACAAACACGAGTGAGTATAACGGTTCACACTGACTGTTTAAGGTGGCCACCTCTTTTATTAAAATAAAGTACGACTACAACATCCTTTGTGAAGCTGAGAAAAACGATCCCGAGAAAAGCACTTGAAGACAGCATTCAATACTGGCAGACGATTCAATTTGGCGACATCTTGTGGTTAAGGATAGTAGTTTCCACCCTGCTGCAGCCTGGTCGTTGCCTTGGATTGAAAATAAAGAGGTTTGGTTATTTTTTTGACAAAAATTGGTATTTGGACTTCGTGGGAACCTAGCAGCATTCTGTAATGTAGGTCAGCACCCAGATTAAATGTCGAATGTGTTTAACTTAGGAGGCAGAAAAAAGATTTAGTGCATTTAGAAACGCCACTTGCAGTCAATTTTGAACAAGTGGACAAGTAATGCTAGCTAATACCCTTAATGGTTTGTATTAAAGTAAATCTAGTTATGCCTTTTTCTCCGTTATCATTGCTGTCCTCCTTCCCAAAGTAAGATTTGAAGTGGCAGGTGTCAACTTTACGGCGCCAGGAAACCTAATTTGTAACAAATGTGGTTCATGGTGTTAGTCTCCCTCATAAAACATAAGGGTCACACTATTGGAAGCTAAATAGGCCTTAAAAGCGAGGGTTGCCTGCTTCTTCAGCAAGTGTATGCTGGGTATGACTGCGCATATATGAGTGTAAATAAAGTGTAAATTTGCCTCTCATGGTGGCGTGACTCCAAATAGTATTTATTTTATGATTTGTTAGAGGAATGAAAGTTTGTAAAGACGACAGTTTGTAAACACGATACAAGATTATTTATTTGAGAAACGAGTAGGCCTTTGTAGCCTATGTATACGTTTCGTGTATTTTGAGTCTTTTTATGAATGCATTGGTCATGAAGCAGGGATCATAAAACCAAGGATTTCCATATAGTTTGTCAGTGATGGAGCACGTTTATCCACATATCTGACCTGCCCCATAAGTAAACATTTAGCAGTCTAGCATATTACCTACAAAGCATGCAAGTAAAGTAGATAATGAATTCAGTAAAACTTAAATAAATCACAGATGGAACTCATTGATGTGAACAAGATCTGAAACAGCTCTTAATCAGTCTTCAAAAAATGTTAGAAGAGCCCATTAGGTTCTTTATAGGATTCTTTGACTAAGTCCATCCAGATGTGTGTAGTGATAATCATAGCACACAGGCACAACTGGAGCACAGCCAAAAGGAGAGACATACCTGCCTGCATTCACACACATAAAAACAGGATTTCTGCAAGATACGGGTTCTTAAATTAACTAAACCAAATGCCTCCTATCGCCGTGCTGCACAGTCATTTCAACACAAACTATCATTGTTAGGAGGGTACATGTTACGTCTCATCAAGCCCCTTTTGAATCCGAATATATTCAAAAATATACATTTAACAAATAAATCCATACAAGCTGCATTTCATATTTTATCGCAGTGTAACGTATCTTATTTACACTCAACTTGTGCAAGGCTCTTTCTTTGCATCTGCTTCCCGCTTTGTGTGCAACCAAATGTCATCCTATCTAATGTTATTTAGACAGCCCTCTCGTTTTTGTACACAACCACATTTTACCAAAGTACTACCATGTGATTGATGTAGGATAAGTCAAAAAGGGATGTTCCTGCTTTTCCTGTTTTGCTGTGACCGAAGGAAATGTGTGAGGGAAATAATCAAGACTGGAATCGTGCTTGTTAAATAATAGATTAATTGAGTCATTATTGATTCATTAGAGCAGTGTACATTTTCTCTGTTTTGGTATGTGACCATATACAAGAACATCATTGTTTTGAGCGCCAAGCACATAGGGAGCCTTGGGAGGCTGAAACTAGAGCTGTGTGTCAGTGCAGGGGAGCCCTTCAGGATTTGGGGGTCAGATCAAAAGGTGCTCTGAGGCCTGTGCCCCACTATCGCAGCTGTCAGCCTTCGAGACATGTGAGGCCCCAGTCAGGCATGAGGGTTTTATTTGAAGCTGATTTCAGCAGCTTGGAGGTGGCTAATACGGTACAGTTATCACTCTGCTCCTATACAGCCACAGTTGCTTTCCCCTTGTCATCAAGCAGACTCTGTTGCTGCTACATTGCAATTTCTTTGCAGATCTCCTTGGCAGGGCTGAGGCCTGGTGGCAGCTGAGGCAGGGGCTCACTCGCCCTGCGTGCCGCGGTGAGCGGTGGTCTGCTATGCTTGTGCAGCGTTTGAAGGTGCTCCCACCGTCTGTGGAATGCAGTGCCGGGTGTGTTGGAAGAGGGGCCTACCAAAAGGGCGAGGAGGAAAGGGGGTGGGGAACGCAGAGTGAAAAAGAGAAAGGAGGGTGGGTGGTAGTGGGGCGGGTGACCTTTGAACAGTGCCGTCAGGAAGTTATGACTCAATTTTCAGTGAGGGTAGTAAAACACACAAGAGCATGAAGACAGAGGAGGGAAGGATGAAGAAGATGCAGCCTGTAAAGCGAAGCCCAGATTGTAAGGCTGTATGAAAGCACTGAAGTCAATGAGGTCGGCGAACCACTGGGGAATCAGTTTCTCTTCAGTCACAAATGAGGAAAGCCAGATCATGGCCAGCATTTCATGCCATTTGTCTCTGGTTCAGGCACAAGGCACGAAAAAGGTTTGATTAAAAGTCTAAAGGAATGTTATCAGCTCCTGGATCTGCTTTTCTCAAAAGAGC
>JAPQRN010000022.1:12224118-12235524 GCA_037367275.1 Coranthus polyacanthus
CACAAGGCACGAAAAAGGTTTGATTAAAAGTCTAAAGGAATGTTATCAGCTCCTGGATCTGCTTTTCTCAAAAGAGCTAAAACACAACTCCTCCTGTGTAATAAGTTTGTCTCAAGACTCTTTTTCTTTATGTGTTAACTTTACGGTGTCATTGTTAATAAAGTTGGAGGTAATATTTTTGGTGTAATCTACTGAAGGATTTTATATATGAATACATTTCTGAACAATATTTATTTCCTGCAAAATTCCTGTTGGTTTTATTTTCTATTTTAAAGGTTCCGTGTGTAATATTTAGTGACAACTAGTGGTGAAGTTGCAGATTGCAACAAACTACCCTTTGTCTCACCCTCCCTTATGGTCGCTGTTAAAAATGCAGAAGTTCCCTGGTAAGAGCCAGTGTTTTGTTTCTCCCTTCTTTGCTTTTTAGATAAGAGGTTGTTATCTCTGGTCCACACTCGGACATAGTAGGTGACAGTAATATACCTTAACACTGGACGCAACTGGACATAATACGGAAAAAGAAGAAGAGGAAGTCAGCTCTGAGCTACTGTAGAAACACGGCGGACACTGGAAGCAACCTCTTCCTTCTGTAGATATAAATGGCTCATTCTAAGGAAATGAAAACAATACTATTCTTATTGTCAGGTGATTATACACTAATCAAAACATAATTATGAGTATTATATTCCACCCTCACCCCCCCTCCAAGTCTTACACATTGAACCCAAAAGTATTTAGTTGCTTTCCCCTCCTTTTCAATCCTTTCAATTATATTTCTCAAATATGATATATATATTTCCTTTCTCAGTTATGTTTGGAACTAGGCATCCATTGTGATAGAGCTGTGCTGTGAGAGTTTAACACCGTTTTGAAGCTTACATCTTGAGACTGATGTTCTATAGGTCAGGCCATCTGTAAAAGCTAAAGGGAAAAGTGGGGGTGGTAGCTTCAGGATGTTCCCACTTAAACATTACAGTGATGTGGACTGGAGCCTCGGGCGCCTTTAAAAGGAAAGGGCTCATGTGGAGATGCCGGAGCCTTTGTTTCCAAGGAGCTACCTCAACCTTTACATTTCCTGTCCTGAACTCCCACACAAACATATTCATGCAAATTGGCACGCACATGCAGTGGGACAAATGTAATCAGACTGTAATCAGCACAATCCTCTGCACGTACACACAGTCAGAAAGACATGCATACTTTGGCGGCGAATAAAGGGAATGTGTGCTAATCCTTATATGCACATTACGTGGTTAACAATATACCCACTCAGTGTTTGTTCATATTTCATGTTATACGAGAATGGCTAAAACATGTAAGTAGGGCGTAGAATAATGGCCTGGCTTACCTTAGTTCTTGAACTTTGAAACCTTTCACATTAAACATTATCAGTCATCTGTTTAATCCCAGTGGGCACGCTGTCACTGGATCACAGAGGATGATTGATAATAGTCTTAATCATCAGATTAACCACAGCAGTGCACTGCGATCCACAGTGTGGTTTATGTCTATCAACACTGTTATGTGTACAGTATGTGTGTGTAAGTGTATACTGTAGTATGGTGCCCACTGCAGCTATGATGATGTCCTCATTTGTCAACCTAGTGTTGTAAAAGTCAAGTATTTTATTATCTGAGGCACTTCTGTTTCAGGACGCTGACTTGTTTCTGTCCCCTGCAAAGTTATTATAGTTTTGAACTTTTCATTAGTTTTTATTTCTGTTTATTTATTTATTAAACGTTCAAAACAGTTTGGGCTTTGATTTCAGTTTAGTTTTATGAGTGCATAACTAGTTTTAATTTAGTTTTTGTTCTGAGGAACTGACTAGTTTTTGGTTTTTTTTATTATAGAGTTAGTTTTACTTTTTCAGGTATTATGGGTAAAGTCTTGATTTATAGACGCTGACAAACATGAAAGAAGGATGAAAGAATGCAGGACATCAAATATGATTTATAAAACCGTTATTTATTGAAGATCCCATTGTGTAAAGCCATTTCATCACCACCAAAGTATTTTCAGTTCACCCTTGCATCCAAGTGAACATTTCTGCCAAATTTTGCAACATTCTGTCAAACTGTTCTGAAACATCACGTTTTAAACATAAAATGGACAGACGGATGGACACTTCCTATAGGGAAAGCGCTGTGGACGCATCTAAAAAAAAAGAAGAAACTGATTTTACCTGAAATCACGTTTCATTCAAGTTCGTTTTCATTGTAGGTTTTGTAAGCTTTTGTTTTTATTTCTATTTTTCGTTTTTAGAGTTAGTCTTTCGTTAACTCACGACAAGCAGAGGTGATTTCAGACAGATTTGACATTTGACCCAATCATGTCTGTAGCGGTGTGGGTATTTTCAGCCAAATTCAAAACGATGTGAAAGATGTGATCCCTGGAACGTAAAAAAGCAGAGTAACACAGTGGTGGAGGTCTGTTTCTCAGAAGTATGTCGGATGCATGGAAAACTGAAAAGGGGCTAAAAGCGCTGGCAGATCCTGGATGTAAGGCAATCCAGTGTAACCACAGTAAAAGGCTGTTGATTTAGGTTGGGCTAAATGGAGTGAGCTTCTTTATGTTGCAGCCCAGGGAATGCCTCTGATCACGGCATGAGGTTTTGGGCCCTGATATGATGTGGTTTGGTCAGGGATGTTGGGACCGGGGCTGAAGAGAATGCCTCTGTCACAGCTGAAATTTGTAAACTAATTGACCACCCATACACAGCATTCCTGTTCCACTGGCCTTTCTCTTGAGACCGACAAACAGACCCAGACCTCAAGAACAGCTCCAGCAGACCAGGCCCACTGACTGTAGTGTGATTAATTACATTTTCCCTTTTCCTCTCTCTCTCTCTCACTCCGTCTTTCTCTTTCTTGCGCTCTCTCTTGCTCTCATGAGCCTGGTGTGTTTTTTTGTGTAGTTCACCTCCCTTGGTACCTTAAGTAAAACATCCTTGTAATGTCAGAACAGCCAGAAGGAAATCCACGGTGTTTTCCTTTACTGCTGTCATTTTTTTCACAATGATTCACTATTAGTGAATCATTGCCTCATTTCTCTTTTTTTTTGGCGAGCCTTTTCAATCTCACGTATCCAATTGCCCGGCCACGAAATGTGGTGAAAGGTGTTTTGGAGTAAGGTAAAAATAAACAAATCCCTTTGACCCTATTAACCGCAACCAAAAAGCATGAAAAATGACAGAGCTGTCAAATATGTCTCAAAACAGGAACGGGAAGTCTGAAGTGTTGATGTCAAGGACAAAAGTTAAACAACAACACAAGGTTAGATTACTTCCAAAGAGTAATCTGACTCGCACAGCATCGGCTAGGTACCGTTGTGTAATCAGTAAAGGTAATGTAAGTCAGATGTTTGGCTAGAGAGAGATTGAGCTGCTCTTATCATTTCATACTAAGCAAATATTAACACAGGTCTGGCCATTCCTTGCATTCCTTGTACAAAGACCATAGAACAGGTATTTCACTCCTGGATTATGTCACTTTATTTTTTCTATCAGTTCACTGTAACACATTGGCAGACAGAGGCCATACATGTACCCTATGATGATAGTGATATTTACATTTTATAGATTGTGATAAGTGAGGGCCGTATAGCTAGTTGGTCTAAATAATGGTTGGATGTTGTGAGCAAGGTTATTATTGTTAATGAAAACTAACAAAATAAAGAAATAGTTTTTGTTGAATACAAGGTTTTGCCAAAAAAACATTAACTGTCTAAAACTGTGTTGTGTGTGTAGTAAAACTAAACTAAACTAAAATAGTTTTTGTCTTTGTCATAAACCTGGCAACACAATAAAACACACCGTCACTCACAGTGAATGCAACATTATGATGATTTCTCGTTGAGTTTTGAAAGTATTACACAACACTTCTTCTGACCTTTCTGAACCTCACCCCTGACAAATTCTCCATATTTCAAAAACAGACACCGAAACTAGTAAAAACAAAACTAAAACCCAGCATTTGAGAAAATAAAACTAAACTAGCAAGCCAGCTTTAAAAACTGATTAAAACTAAATTGAAAACAAGTTCAAATGAAAAGAATAAAAGCTAATGAAATCGTCAAGTCCAGTTAATTTTACTTTTATAGCCCAGTGTCACAAATCACACATTTGACTTAAGTGGCTTTACGGTCTGTACAATATGCAGCACCTCCTGTCCTTAGACCCTGCAAAACTCTTTGTGAGCACTGTTTTATTTCCCTCTGTCCGCGATGTGAATACGATGAGGTGACGTCAGCTGTCAGCTGTGAGGATGGCAGCCTAAGCCATTAGAGGTATAAAGGCTGTGCAGGCGCATCGGTTGGAGGAATGTGTGAACACAGTGACAAAACCATTTATTTACAGGCACTTCCACAGCGAGGTCTAGCACCCGCAGCCCAAGTGCAACCCCGGGGAAGACACAGCTGTGTGTGAACGCTGTAGCGCCAACCCCGCTCACTTTGATCGGCCGACGCGAGAGTGGCCCTGATCTTCAGGAACACCACCCATCTTGTCTGATATTCTGAGAGCACAAACTGAGACATTCCAGACGTGCGAACTGCACATGACAAATGATCGCCCTTTGGGTTTTCAGCTTTCGCATGCCGTGGGCTTCTTGGCATAGTGAACTGGGTCCTGTGCTGAGATTTCTCTGCTCTCTCCAGCTTCAGTAACTGGAGCAGCACCACAGAATATGGACAAGAACTGGTGTGGATTATTATTTTAGAGAGAGGCTCCAGGGTGGGGCTATGATTTAATATTGACCTTTGTCAACACTGGACAGCTTGCACTCAGAACACTGACAGGACTGTGGGGACTGTGCGTCATTTAATGGACTGTTGACTGGATTAAATCAACTTGAATAATACAGATAGATCCTAGGCACAGTGCAAAACAAAGTTGGTTTCGTTTTAGTTTCAAGCCATAACCCTTAGAGAAGAGAAAAGTGAAAATAACGGCGGTTACTGCCAGATTAGTCACTGCATATTAGGGGGTGATGTTGGTTTTGATTGAATTCCAACTCTGCTCCAATTTCTTCTGTGGTTACATGAAATATGTCCTTTTTTAATTCACAACTGGAGTCTCGAGGTGTACTCATGTTTTAAAAGGCGTTAAAGAAGCCCATTCATTTCTCCGTTTCATTAAACAGGCCTTTCCCTGTGCCATAACTGATGTCATTCTACTGTTTCCTGTCATTTTCCAGCTTGGGCACCGTTCCACGTGCCCTCTTCCAAAGTCCATCCAGTCAAACCCTGACATGATTGATTCTTTTACACTTCATTTGTAGCATTCATCAAAATTCCATTGAATCATGAAACTTTGGCTGACTACTGTCCAAAGTAATCTAACCACAGCAAAAGAAATGCTCGGCCCTCCTGGGACAGAGATTTCCTAAATGAACTGATGACATTTGGTTGTACAAAGGGGAAAAAGCTGCAAATTACTGTCCCCGTGCAATCCCTAACTCAGTTTTCCCAATAAAGCTTGCCTCATCCAGTTCTATCATTTACATTAGTATAAAATTTAATTCAGCAGAGACTTCATGGAGAGTAATTTTGGACTGTTTGAACGAAGTATGTGAAAAGACTGGTGCATTTGTCTTCCTGCAATCTTGATTAGATTGCTGGATTGCAGTTAAAGTCAGTGTTTGCACGCTCCCTCCCCATCCCTACTTTTGCTACAGTACAGTTCAAATAAAGATAAGTGCCAGAAAAAGACGACAACTGATTTAGCAGGAATGCTTACAAGATCTTAACTTCTCCTGTTGCGTGTGTGGAAACACGAATAGCTTTCATAGTCTAGAGCTGACACAATACTTCAGGATGAACATTGTGCAGAGGATGATGCATTATAGCGGTTTTTAAAGGACACTCAAGAGGCAGCAGTGGGTTTATCCTCTTTCTTCAAAGCTAGACTGTGTGGAAGTGGTCCTCCACAACTGTGGGTTACATTGTGGGACCACTGAGGAAGTGTTGTGGAGGGGCTGTCTGTGTGTTGCCAGGCAACAGGGTGGGCAACTTGGTGTAATGAGCGCAGGGCTCAGGAGCTGTCTGCTCAGTGTTCCAGGTCCTGACAAGAACAGACAGGCTGGCCTGGGACGGCCTGCATGGAGCTGCCACCACGGCCACCTGCTCACAGCAATCATCACCAGCACTCCAGCCAGCCACCGATACAGCATACAGACCCAATTAAGAGCTCTGCATGTCCCCCTCCAGCCAGCCATCACTAACACTCCTGCAAGTCTGACAAGGCTGCCTTTTTTCCCCTTAGCAAATCTCTAATTAACAACGTTGGTAGCGGTGAGGCCGGGCTGTACAGAGCTGCTGAAAGGGGCTGGGACTCCACTCGGGTAATCAGCTTAAATACAGGTTTATTTCCTGCCCCCTGTGCCTCGCTACTTCCAGCAGAGATTGCATTCTTTTATCTGTTTATCTCCAATTTCCTCTGCCTTGTAATGTGTCTCTCAGACACACTGTCACTTCCACTTAAGGCCAGACTGGCAGCTCCTGCAATCAGATGGTTTCAGAGAAGTGATCAGAGTTGGTTTTGGCAGGGCATAGCTCTCAACAACATCTTTGTCTGTTTCATCCTTACCACCTCCTGTCCCTCAACTTCCACCTCACTGCTTATCTAAAGGATATAGAAATATACACTTTTATTCTGTTGGATTTAATAGTTTTGCAAATACAGTACCCTATTAAAGACTGAAATGAATTGCAAAGTTTGTTCCTGTAACCAAGCAACACCAAATTTGGATTTTATCATGAAAAAAAGGGAGAAAATTACAATGTGAAATGACCTCATTACCAGAGCAGGATTAAGAGAGCTGTGTGTTCCAGCCGAGAGCAGTGAAGGCAGAGGAATTTCCTTTCAGTGGGGAGGTGTTATTGTTGGAGCCTTGTGCAGAGCCGCTGGATGAAATATCCTCTTCCCCAGTTTGGGACTGACTCTTGATACAGGGCCGCCACTCTTGATTGTAGGGAATTATACTTAATCATCTGTCTTAAACATTTCAGGCAAACTATAACTACCTTTAATTAGAATGATAAATGTGACCAAAGAGGCAATGTGTACCATTATTGAATACATTCACAATTGCCTTTTATTTTTCATCCATACATCATATGATGTCTGAAAAGTGTCTGCTTGGGCTTGTATGAAGAGAAAAATTGACCGATATTTCCATTTCCATTGGTCAGTTCTTCGGAGATTTCTTCTCTTTGTGTTATGATTAATTATTCCTTCTGGCAGTGATACAGTATTGCATTGTGTATGACTCATGCTGGTATTTCATAAAGATCGTTTAACCAATACTTTAAAAATAGGCTGACAGGGAGAAAGATAGATTTTTTTCTGTTGTTTCCAAAGGTCTTATAATCTTCAAGTTCAAGAATTTCCACGTAAATGCATCTTGATGTGTTAGCCCTGTGATATCTGGTGACTTGTCCATTGCATGCTGGAATAGATTGTATCACTAAACCGTATGGGAAAATGAGCCTTGGATAGTTTGGCAGCCAAGCAGCAGAGGGTGCTGTTTATCAAAACACTCCTTGAAGCACGTTTGCAAAGAAAAATAAAGTTTGTTTTTTTATCCCCTGCCTTCAAGTTTCTCTTTATATTTCAGTTCTTTGTATAATTACTCAACATGTGCCTTCCTTTATGCCGGGGCAGGTGTCATTGTGATGGATGATCTATTAACTTAAGATTGTTGCACCTGAAACAGTTTAATTGTCAGCTGAACCAAACCAGTGGAAACCACTTGAGCAGTACCTGGATACATCTCTGATGCAAACACACATTTTTTTTGAAGGCAGTTTCAATTGCGAAATGTTAATACTAGCTTTAGATATATTTTATAGTTTGTTTTGCTGCCCAGAAAACACAGTAACACATTTAAATGGGAGTAGTGAATTACATAATCTGAATAGCTTTAGTATTTTTGTTTTAGTTATTTTTGACACTTGTTTTTTTAGTTCGAATTGTGGAGTTGGGTAAGATGAACTAGCTTATTGAGGTCTGCTTTCACTAGTCTACCATGCATGGAAATTTGCGTGCTGCCCAGCACCCAATCTGTTCCTGCAACAGGCAGTGGTTTCAGTCCAGGAGGTTCAACAAATACCTAAACGGAGAGATTTGGGTGTGGGGCTGTAGAGAGGGGAGCAGTCCTGTACTGAGCCTCACCCTTTACCTGCATTAGGTCATAAGCTGAAAAAGGGGAGGGCATCAGTCACCACATCCAGCCCCCCTGCACTCTGGTAACCCTTCATGACTAATCATTCTGAACATGTAGATTTTCTTTGGTCATGAACAATGAATTTGTAGTATCACGTCCCCCGGCCAGGCTGTGAGGAGAGGAAGAGAAAAAGGGGGTGGAATGATGGGGGGCTGTCGTTTCTCCGGCTGCCCCCTGGACAGGCAGGGTCTACTCTGGGCATGGTCTCTAGGGCCCTTGTCTCACTTAGCCCCTCAATATCCCTCTTTCTCTCTGTGGGGCCAGGGCTGCTGTGGATGAAATTTCAGCAGGGGCATGAGGGAATGGTTCATGGAGTTTAGCACCTTTTTTAACATAGGCAAAATAAATGACTTCTCCTAATGCTCTAATTGGTGGCAGTTTGATGATCAGGTATCACCAACCTTCAGGCTGAAGAACTGCATTGTGAAAGAGCCAGTCTGTACCTGTTACTTTTTCTTTTTTTTTTCTTCTTTTTTTTCAAGAAAGGGGGAGAAATGCTTGGTAACATGTGGTCTGTCGGGTCCTCTGAACTTGCTTCTTTCCATGAAGTCAAAGTAAAGCATTTGACATTTTAAGTTAAGCCCGGCTACTGATCTCTCCTCCTCAAAATCCCTGCCCCCTGGCTGGGATCTGTGGGTGAATTGTGAATCAAATGAGTGGCTTAAAAATGGTTCAGCCTCTCTCTCGCTTTCACACTCACTCACTCTTTCTCACTCTCTTTGTGTGGTTTGGTAGGCGTCTGCCTATCAGATCCATGTACTAAAGATTTGGAGAACAAAAAAACAAATGAACGAACCTATATCTACAGTAGTGCCACCTCCGCCTGTCACAGTTATTGTGCTAGCCTTGTCACAACAATTTTTTTGTTTTGCAAAATCTTGATAAGCGTGCATTCATCTGCATAAAAACAGCTGAACAGAAATGTCATATTTTGATCAGTAATTTCTTTGCATATTTATATTTATTTACATCAAATTTGCCGTGCCCTTCTTCCTCATTAGGTGTACTGTATGTTTTGTATAAATAAACTACTGTGAGGTTTATATTTTGCCAGTCCCATAAAATGAATAGAAGACATATATTTGTATGACAATTAATAATCAGCTAGAATTTCATTATCGTGACAACCCTCGCGCCACCTCTTTTTTCCAGATCTCTGCTCCTTCCCCAGACTTCTGTCAGTATTGAAGCCTCTGCTGCTACATCAACAGAAAGGCCCATACTGACAGAGACGGTGATTATACATAGCCTCACTGATTAAATTGTCTCGCCTGTGAGACAACATTAAATACACCCATCCCTCTGCAAACAGCTCATCTGATTGAACGAGTTGTCAGCTGGTTTTCGAAGTTGCTGAATGGTACGGTTTCGTTCACAAAATAGTTTTTCCTCCTGAGGAAGACATACCAAATCCATTAACCTGTGCCAGAATGGGCTTGTTACACTGCCTTGTGTGTAAACCGGGATAAGTAAACTGAGCTAATGATCACTAAATCAGGAAGCTCACAGACAGGCTGGGTCTGTGCCCAAAGGGGCTGTAGTAGAGCTTTGGCTAAAACAACTGTTTACTTATTATCTGTAGAGATGTATCAGACCACTGTATGTACAGTACAAATATATTCTGTAAGAGACAGTTGTCAGTTAAGGATGGCATGTTAGAAATGTTTTTAACACAAAATACTGACTGGTTGTAACAAGTGAGCATACTTTTTTGTCTTCATACAAATATCTTGTGTTTTGTATTGTTGAGTGGAAAGTCGAAATCTGCCATAACTGTGTTCCTACTACTACTAATTGTTTCACTGTGTTACCTAAAGAATGTTCTGAATCTGCTGTTTGCAAGAATCACTTACTTTTTGGCCATTACAGTGTGAGATACAACTTTTACAAGTGAAGTGAAGGACAGTGGACAGTGGTGGAGTGGTGTCAGTCTGTTATTGTACTGCGTGCCTCATGGCTGCAGCATGTCACTTTCCATTACTTTCCCAGGTTAGCCCTGAGTAAGGCTTTAGGCTGGCCTGCTGTTTACAATACCTCCCATTCAGCCTGCTGCTCCTCAATGAAATGTCTATTTATAGAGGCCACTGGTGTGCAGAGAGTCATCTGCTTGTTCTGAATGAGGTCTGGTGGTTTTGACAAGGTTAGCTGGATTAAAGCTTTGGAGGGGGTCTGAAGGACAGGTCACAGGGGCTGGTTGGGGTGAGAAGGCCACCACAAGAAGACTGGCTGCCTTTATTGTATGTGATGGTCAATGTCAGCACACTATTTAGTTAAATGCTGGACATGTGATGAAGCTGGGTTAGCCAAACATTTACTCAAAACCAAAACTCCAGTTTTATCCTTTTAATGTGGCCGTCGAGTCTGCCCTTCACCTACACTGACGCCAAATATGCGCAGATTTCTGTTCTAATGACGGGAAGTCAACATAAAGTAAGAGCTGTTACAACCAGTCAGCAGTGTCATGCACATTGATGTAATACTTTTGACAACACTGCCCTATAGATGGCCTTATGGCCCCACCTACTCACCCAGCTCACAGAGAAAAAGCCATTCTGTATTTACAGACTAACTCACTTCAAAAGCGAGACATTTCATGGCCTGGAAAATATTTTGTGACTGACTAAAGCATGTTTTTAACTGATCTAACAGTTAATGTAATATCAATTGTCAGTTTTCTTAAAAGTCCATTATTGTGCAACGGGACCTCTTGTTGTGCCAAGGAAATGTTTTTTGCAGAGTTCAATGTGGCAAAACAGAATAGAAATAATGTCAATTTCCTTCATCCTTGTAGAGTTTTTTTCCCCTTCTGTGTCTTTGTTTTGATTTTTTGGTGTGTGATGATGTTTCCCACACAGTGGTGGTGCAGCCAACTTGCCCTGCTCCATTGTGCTGCTGGCCTCTCTTTGAACCTGTACAGCTATAAACATGGCTAAGTGCTCTCCATCAGAAGCAGGCTCGCAGGAGGACAATACTTTGACAGGAATTTGCTGTACACTGTCCCCAGCCACATGCTTAGCCAAAAGTGCAGCCAAAGGGAGAAAGAGACAAGAGGCTGGATGAGACACTTGAACACGGCTCAGTTACTACAACCTCTGACCCTTGAGATAATTCTAAGCAAAGTGCTATCTGTCAGATTCAAGAAAAAACTCACACCACGCCATCATCGCCATCATCATCATCATCA
>JAPQRN010000022.1:12235624-12250902 GCA_037367275.1 Coranthus polyacanthus
CATCATCATCATCATCAGCCTCCTATGTTCCTCCAACCTCAGGCTCTCTCTTTCTGGCAGAGTTCAGCCAAACCTAAACAGTGAACTGATCTTTCTCTCTCTTTTAATATCAAAATGGAGCCTCTCGCTGATCTCTGTAAGCTGCTGATTTAGTTTCAAAGATTTGGCCAACTATCTCCCCAGTATCTCCCAGAAAAACATTGTCACTGTGTGGTCAGGATAAGCTGTGTTGGGATGAAGTGCAAATGAATGCCAGTGTGGTCGTGTTTGGACAATTTAGCAAGGCTGCAGAGGAAAAACCCTCAAAGTCATCTAAACATAGGACTCCTGAGCCTCCCAGTCTCTCACGGTCCTGACTGAGTGGCTAGATGATAGACAATCTCTGAGATGACTTAAGACGGATACTATTCCAGAGCAGTGGACGCTTGTAACAGTTTATGACACACAAATCAGCATTTTTTCCACTCTTTCAAAGCCCCAAGTGTAGTAACGTTTGATATGCTGAGTACCCTGTTTGTCTCCTGCTTGTGTATTTTTGTAGTGCCCTGCTCCTCCTCTGCAGCCACAGCTCCCCCCGAGCAGGAACTCTGCCACCCACGCAGCTCAGATACCATCTTTCACAATACCAAAAGAGGTGTTTTCAGCACATCTGTGCTTGCAAACACAAATACATACATTCACATACAATAGTTGGAAGATGTTGTTGGTTAATAATGACCAGCGCTGTATGAAGTTACAGTTACAATTTAAATAGGTAGTAAGAAGTATACAGTTACATTCTTAATAGATTTCTTAAAGGAATTACTGTTTTAATTATTTGATCTGAAATTTAAAAAGCACTAATTTCCCATTGGCCCCTGATTTAAAACAAAGTGCAACAGAGCTATTCTCTCTTTTGGTAAAGATCTAGACCTTCCCAATCAGAGTAAAGTTTACTCAGATCAGAGACAGTTTCATTCAAGACTTCAGTTAAGGCCTCCCAACCCTTGACTCATTTTCCACTCTCTAATTTTTCTAATGGCTGGGACATGAGGCTGGGAGCAGCACAGCCAGCTCTGCACTGCTCATTAGCTCTAGCACCGCCGCCCGCGCTGCATTTAACTTAATAATGAGACCAAATTAACAGCAGCCCTGGCCATGCTCCAGGTGCATTATGGGTGAGATTGAGGGTTAGGAGGAGTGGAGGGGGAGTACCTGGCCAGCTGAGGGCATTTGGATAAAGCAAGGCGGTATTAACTAGAAACACAACATCTTAGGACTAACTCCTTGGTCTCTAAATGACTGTCTGCTTCCACTCATTCACTCCACCCAGCATACACCATGCCCGCTGGGTCTATGATCTGAAATTTGCTGACTGACTGTATCTAATGCTGTGCCCTCTATTAATTGTCTAAAATGCATCTACCCTTGGGATTGAGCCTGATATGAGCCAGAGAAGGGTGCTGTGCAGGGTGGGGTAAAGTATAGTGTGGATGGGTGGAGAAGAAATGTCCTCATCTCCTGGTGTGCAGAGACTGCACAGCCTTATAGCTCTCCTCCAGCTCAAGCCTGTGCCAAAGTGGATGCTGCCAAAGGCTAAGTGTAAATGATTCTCGACAGCCTGGGAAAGAGTACAAACAAACAAGGCAGTGGATGACGCTTTCTTTGGTCTATTTACGGCCTCCTCAATGATTTATTCTTTGTTCTACATTATGTGTCTCTTAAGTTAGCCTTTTTTTTGTACTGGGTTTAGAGGAAATGCTACCCAAGTCTTGGCTAAGGCATGTTTCAAGACATTTTGTGTCATATACTGTACATTTATTCATAGCCACAGGGAAAGAAATTAAAATGGTATCAAGAGGCTATAGAGATGGGGCTATGATTGATTAGTATATATATATATATATGTATATATATATATATATATATATATATATAGGGCTGAGCGATCTGGCAAAAAGATGACCATCTTTTGAGGTAGAATCACAATCTATGAACTGAATCACAATTTTCTCATGAAAAGCAAGCACGTTAAAAACATATACTGTAAGTTTTCCTCTAGTTTTCTCTGGTTTCTGGAGGTTCAGTCTGTTTGTGATGGCATTTTTTGTTGCTATTATCTGACTAGAAACTTTTGAACTGACATTATTACAATAATGACAATATCTAGATGAAGTAAACGATACTGACATTTTCCTGTACAGAGAGCTGCAGTGTTTCCATTAATTACATAGACTGTGGTGGACTAATTTGTCCCGCCAGAGTTTTATAATGAATCAAAAACGTTTTTACACTTAAACATAACTAAAGTATCTATGTAAATCAGACTCACTGCACGTCAGAGTCCAGAAGCCGGACCTGCAGCTCACGGGTGGTAATTCTTTGTTCATTATTTCTTCAGCAAAACAACACGTTACACAAACTCACAAACAAGTTAATGCAGACTAAATCCGAACACTTTAGAGCCGCTAAAGAATCTAAACTCTCGATTGGATTACTGTGTTGCAAAACGGCATGCAAATAATAAAAAATGTATCCAGTGTGGCTGAAGTACTGCTTCATTACTGTTACTATTCAGTGTTTACCACCATTGACAGGTAACCAAATGAAACTCGCTATACATTGAATAAAACTATGCTTTTCTATCTATATTTCTATCTATATAGCATAGGCCTAGTTGATTTTAGATGTTTTTAAAGTAGTAATCTTACATATTATACCTTTAATGTGAACATATTGTGGAGTTTGCTTTGTAGGATGCTGTGGGTCAGGGATAGAAAACCTAATTAATGACAGACCTACACTGAAAACACTGTTCTGAAAGCAGCCTTACCTCCAGCTCCGTTCCAGGTGATGACAGCATCAGCTCCCCTGAAGCGGCATGTTGCTCAGAGCTGAGTGTTTGTTCACCTGCTGAGGGCAAGGCAGCCAATAACATCAAACATCAACTGCTAGTGAGGTGGTCACAGTGCCACCATACCCCTAATATGAACCCTGACCTTTTGACAAGGCTAATGCTAATTCAAGTTCCTGTTTTCTCACTCACACTCACGCAGCGTGTTGTGACAGGATGATCTGTATTTAGAAAACCATCTAATAGGCATACTTTTAGAGCACTGTTATATGCCTTGGCAGACTTTGGACTGTTAATGCAGTGTACAGGCCAGAGGTGATGGGGTGATGGATACATCAGGATTTGATTTAGTGTGTGTGTTTGTGTTACTCTAATTTATTCTGACTCACTTCAGTCAACAGAGGGGAAATGACCATGCATGAATTGAGGCTTACTTGTATGAGTCTGCACACACAAACACACACTGACTGCCTGCAAGGTTTCTTGGTACTGTAAACAAAGAAAAGATTAGTTTTTTAAATGAAGAATGACAATGCTTTTGGAATTCTTATGTAACTGTGGTTTTGCCTCTTTTCTGTGTTGGATATGTACATTTTCCATGACCTCTTTCTCAACTGGCAAGCAGTCTGGCACATTGTAGGTAATTGTACAATTTTCCCCTCTGGGTAAATGTTGTTTTTTAACTAAAGCCTTTGATATTTAAACCCATTTTTTGCTCAAACGTTTAATGTCTCCCAACCAAATCACAGGGTAATACTGTGCATTGCCACTGCCTTAAATTAATTTGCACCCCTTCACCATGTAATACACAAGTGTTTCTCATTACTAATAATAGTCATCAAATACATCTATTTGATGACTTATAGGGAAACATAAACTGAATAATATCCAGCACTAATAAGGATAAAATCATTGCGTAGTTTTTCTTTAACCTTAGTGTCTGGGTGACTTTGGCTCTAAGTGACTCAAGTATCATCTCTGCCAACAACAGCCTGCCCATGTTGTGAACATAATGATTTTGCTAATAGTTTGTTTCGGTGTATAAATGGAGTATGATTTTAGCATAGTCCTCTTATGTTTATGTGTTTTGTGGATATAAATGACTAGAAAGAGTCTCAGTGCCCTTGGCCTGTAATTTCTAACATCAATCATTGTTCCAGCACTCTGTCTGTGTATATTCCTGTGTGTATGTGTGTGTTTCTATGTGTTTAGAACAGAGCCCCTGGTGTTTGGACAAAGCAAATGCACTGTCATTACTGGCATGATTATGGGGCACTGAAAGTTTAAGCAAATACTCAAGAGGCTTTTGTCTGTTTTTTAGGATTTTTTGATACACGGATGACCACTGAAATAGCTAAAGCGCTGACAAGGCCAAGCCAAGCCCTGCTTTGTTCCCAGTCCGGTCCTAGCCTTCAAATGGATATGGAAGTAACCAAGAGGGCTTGCGATCTGACATCCCTTTAAACCACAAAAGATAATATGTCATTTATTTAGACTAAGCTGGGAATAATTTCACAGTAAACACCCCTCTACAGTGCAAAATGACATTATATCAGTTGGAAGTACTTGAGTTGCTGTTCAAAGGCCACTTGCTTTTGATAGTTGAAGCGAAATGAAAGAGGGATTTTATTTTCTGAGTCAAAAGTGTAAGGTTTTGTTGCGTTTTCCAAACAGTGTAGCAAAGTCTAATATATCATATTCAACTGACAGTAACAATCTCACACAAAATCTGTGGCCAAACAAGCACTTTCTAAATCTCAGTGTTTGTCTGAAAAATAGAGCTGTCATGTTTTGATGTGCTGAGACTGACTGTGCTCACAATGGCTCAGAAGGAATTTTACACTTTAGTCTCTGTTTATTGCAGTCAAACAATCTGGCATTCATTTGGCAGTGTGAAGTTGGTGAGTCTTTGCCACTGGTACAAATAGCAAGTCAAGAGGAATTTACTTTGCATTAAAGGACTCCCCTGTCTCCTTCCAAGTTAAAATAATGTTGTTCTGGATATAATCATGCAATTAGGGTGAGGGAGGCAGGCCTTGGCCGGGACATGGATCACATTTCAAAGACTTGTGTCTGCCAGCCTCCACAGTGATGGTAAGATAGCCAATAGTTAGTACTCAAGATTGTTTATGAGCGAGGATGAGAAAAGCATTGTTCCCGTGTACAGTTATTGCTTTACCATTACTATAGAGGACGTTGTGGACAATGCTCTGTTACTGATTTTACTGTTTTTGGTGTAAAAGGTGGCGAAGTCACCAGACTATTTCCAGTAATGTGTGTTATTACTGGGGCTAGTGGAAGTCCTTGATTAAAATGATGTTCTGATTTATCAGAAGACCTAACTTACAAGCACCTCAGTAACTTCCCTCACCTCTCAGTGACAGAGCTGTCAGAGTTACTTAATTATTCTTGGTAGTTATCTACAGTGTAAATTGACTTGTCCTATTAAGGCAGAAGAAAATCATGAAATCAGATGCCATCTGACGAAATCGTCTGGTGCAAACAAATCGACATTCAAAGTCACTTTGTATTCACTGGTAAGTGTTTTCAGCCTTCCTCTGTGTGTAAAACAGTGTATAAGAGTGAAGAGGAGACATCCCGCTGCTGACACGTTTACAGGCCACCAGGCCTGCAGAGTGCTGGAGGCGTGGCCTGATGGCAGCACTGCTGTCTTAGTAATTACAGGCTCCCTGATGGATATTACGAAGGTCCCAGTTAGCCAGGCTCCATGCAAGGCCACTCTCCCACTGTAGTTAAGGCAGCAGGGGAAAAAAAATCTTGACCTATGAAAAGTCAGGGACTGAAAAAAAAACAAACTTTTTCCTTCTTTCTGGTCGAATTCAACAAGTACAGCTCTGTTTTTTGTGCAGAGAGCTGTTTGGCTTCTGCCAGAAATACATGTATGCACCCCAATATAGGCACATTTTTATTATCCAGCAGGGCTCCTGGTATTTTGAAAATGAGGTAAGCTCAATTACCAACAAAGGGCCCCTCTCAGGGGTCTGTCATCACACAGGGTGAATGGGGGGAGAGAGAGGAAAGAGAGACCCTTCTGCCTGTGATACTACAGGATTATGGGCACAGTATTATGAATTGAAGCCATATTTTAGCTTGCAGTGTGTGAAACCTATATGTTAAGCTGACTTGCACTACAGGACAGGGGTGAGGTGTTGCATGTTGTATTTTTGCAATCCTAATCTAGGACTAAGAGAGCAGACATCGTCATGTATGATTATTGTCAATTCCTCATTTTGTTGTTCAGTAGAGTTTTGTTTGTTTGGAAATAAGAATGATGGAGGGACAAGACCATGGTAAATGTCGACTTCTATAAATCAGCCATTTAAGACACCTTTGTCTCAAAAGAAGAAGAACTTAATCCTCTGGTTGTGCATCTGGAGTGCCAGATATATAACTTCAAGCATGGGTATAATTATGTATGTGCAGTTGAATTAGTTGCTAGTTTTGGCTGCATGGAGCAAAAAACATTTTTCTATGATGAGTGTATTTGAGACACCGGATCCTGAAACAATTAGCTAATTTGGCTCTCAGAAATGGGTTCATCTACTATTTTGTGGAAGATAATCATAAACTATAGACGAAACCCAACTTCTCTACTTTTGGCAGCCAGAGAGTACATTACAGTCAAGTTGATGGCTGAGTGATGTGGGCAAAAAAAAAGAATCATATCTCACTGTATTTTACATGAATTGCAATATACGACACATATCTCATTATTTTTTCTGAAGTGACTTAAATTTTCAGTTGCCAGCTGAAGCCATGCAAGATGTCCCAATAACACTGAATTAACAGTGTCATTAAACGTGTCACACAAACTCCTGCCGGTTAGCGCGTGAACTATCCACACTTTTACTGCTGACACACTCTAGGGTCCCTCTAAATGGACTTGCTAGCCTAGCAGCATTAATGCTACAACGGATGCTTCACTCTGTAAAATGCCATATTTACCCTGGTACTTGGTGCATTTAAAATGAATGTGTGTTTGTAATATAGAGAGGACACAGGACAGAGTGAGAAAAGCAAAACACCAAAGCAAATCTTATGCTACAGGCTTAAGAAATTGTACTCATGATATAGTAATTTACTGCAATCCATGGAGAACTATGGTAGTCACGATACATCTAGAATATTCTAATGTATTGCCCAGCCCTACAGTCAAGTGTAGGCTAGTCTACATAATTGAAAGAAGCAGACCAGACTACCCGGTTATTATATTTATTAATGAAGTTAAATTGTGCCCGTTGGTGCATGTGCCTTCATTACGTGAATGGCACTTCCCAGGGGCCAAGGGCCTCCTACTAATGGTGACGCAGCAGGCACCAGAGCTGTTTGGGTTCCAGCCTGTCCTAGGAGCCGCCTGACGTCTCCTTGCTTCCTTATCTTAATGACCATTAACCGTTTCTGCTCTGTGTCAGGTCTGCAGCTTCAAGGAAGGGACAGGAAGAAAGAAAAAATAGCAAGGGAGTCGGAATAAGAGAGCAAAGGAGATAGTGAGGGAAAGAGAGAGAAAGAAGGGCCTCTGATAGAAAATTCCTGACAGCTGATAAGAGCGAGAAGGAGATCCAGTTTACTGCACAGATAGGGCAGGAATGTGCGGCCAGATGATGATGACTGGGTCCATGACTACACTGCCCCTATCTGTGCCTGCCAAGACACATCACCACTGACTGCCTGCATGCTAGCCAACCTCCTTGTTTCCCAGAAAAACACTGGATGTGATGTGCTTCTTCAAAGTTGTGCCTTCATCTCTATTTCTGTCCTTTTCTCTGTAATTCCATCAGTGTTTGGGAGTAACTAGTTACATGTAACAATGCAATGAAATTAAAAAAACATAATCAGTTATAGTTACTGTGAAAGAATACGCAATTAAATTAATAGTTCAAATGTCAGTGATTGCAAAAGGGTTCCATCCAAACATCGTTTTCAATAAAAAGCTTAAATGTAGAATATAACAGCTGACCATGCCATGTCGGTGGTCAAGACATACACTTCAGCTTCATTGCCCAGCTTAGAAAAGTAAAAGTAATTAAATGTAATGTGTTGCATTACTTTGATGAATTAATTTTACATTACTTGTTACGTGTTATATTTTTAACAGAGTAATCTCTAGACGATTACATTTCAAAAGTAAAAAAGTTCAAAAGTAACCCAGCACTGAATATCACAGACCCTTTATTTATTTGCAGTGTATTTGTAGAAAACCTGTATTTTCCTACAAAATCTAGCTGCCACAGCAGAGTCTGTATGTACTGCTATAGTCTTACATAAAATAGTCATATTTTAAACCTCTGTAATTTTAGCATGATTATTATGTACCACAAACTGCAAGGCAAAACAGCTCTTTCCCTGGCAAGTACACTGTTTCATATGAGTTATTGGTCTGCTACAATAGAAACAAAATGGATGTGAGAGGAAATGGAATCCTATTTAGACAGTGTGGAGCATGAGCAGGCAGAGAGGGCATTTTAGCTGTGCAACTGAGCTCCCAGCTTTTTAATTTACGATAAATCACAGTGAATAGATGTACCCTAAAAAGGCCTGCGTAGACGCTGTCTCTCAGTCAGAGACAGAAAGAAAGGCCGGGGTGAAGCAGATTGTGTTAGTGGGAGCCGTGGCTGTATGTGGATCAGACTCCTGCTCAGCTGTCTCCAGAGGAAATCAAACAAGCCTGTGCGGTTCATTATTTCGTCAGTCGACTCAGCAGCAGAGAGCACTGGCGACATGGCCATTTACTGAGAGTCTCTACTGACCCTGCTTTGCATGGCTACAATCAGAGCAGCGTGTTGGCTGCAAAAGCTTGCATAGTTGCTTTGGATTTATTTCCTAATAAATCTATGTTGTTTTGCTTATTTTGATAAAAAATATTGAGATGAGTGGTCATTTTTAACCTTTCATCTCTGAATTTAACTAGATCATTCTGCTCACACATCCTGTATGTGAATACGAGTTTTGTCTTTATGAGGATTTAGATGTCGATATTTGGAAGGATATTAGGAAGTGGGGGAGGGTTTAGAGGGTCAAGGTCCCTGCTGTTTGTTCTTCTTTTTGAATACAAAGTCCTGTGTGGTGACCCCATCCAGACAACCAGTAGACTTAGAGCCGACAGGAAGCAGCAGCACACATGCACAGCAGACCAGTACTCAACCTCTGAACTGCAATCACCTCACCTTTCAGCTGAAGAGAAAAATCAGGAAGATGGGGACATGTAGAGAGGCACGTCCTCCTCTGTGCATTATTTTATTTAGAACTCAACATTAGTTAGAGGTCAAGTCCCAGCAGTCTGTGCATGTCTGTTTTATCTATTCTCTCAACAAGCAGTGATAATGTAATAACAGCATCAAAGATGGAGAGGAAAGAAAGGCTGGGTTTGTGATATTTTAGCATTCTTACACATTTCTATTTCAGAACAGAGAGCGCCCGTCGGCTGTCGGCCAGCTCAGACGCCAGTCTCCACACTATCATCAGGGTCTGATGAAGCAGATAGCACTGGGAGTGCTCACTGCGTTGCAGTGTGCAGTCAAGCATGGAGATATGGGTGGAGTTGACGGTGCTGGGGGTATTCAAGGATGGCTAGACATTTTGCTATCTGCTGTGAGAAACAGGCAAGAAACATTCAGTCAGCTGGTGCGCAGAAGACAGCATGGCACCAGCAGAGCGCCAGCCAGGCACAAAGCTGGCCAGAGGCATAGGTCACAAATGTTATCACCGGGCCTCCAGTGACAGGCTCACTCTATCTCCATCATCAAGGTCAGGTCATTGTTTGCGTTGTCTAGGTTGAATCACAGCCAAAGCCCCATTTGTTGATAGTGGACAAGGAGGTTTGGGTGGAGTGTGATGCTGAGTGACGATGAGGAGCATGATCATTTTTCATATACCATGTACCTCTTTAATGATCTGCAGATGCCACTTCGAATACCTACTAAATAAGTCATTCATACTTTGTCAATATATATATAGCCTTCGATGTGATATGTTGAGGTCGGGTAACAGGGTGGTGGCCAGGTGATGAGGGAGGTGCAGCGGCAGGTCCTTTGACAGCTTGCACTCTAAGAAGTACTGCAGTTACAAATGAAAAAATTCTAGAGAGTCTAGAGAGATTTCATGCCATTCCTGTGCGTGGACAAAAGATCCATCTCAAGGGTGAAGCAGTTTGAGACACACCATTTTGTTTATTCTTAACCTAGATGCACCAAAATGTAATTATTTACAGATATTTGCTCAGTGTGTATACCCATCAAGTGTCATAAAGATGGATGCATGGTTACACAAACAATTAATTTACAGTTCAGTCCTCCAAGCTAACAACTAAGAGCAGTGGCGCACTGTAGATCGGTTCAAAAGTCATTAAAATCTGCGTTCATCTTAGATATTCAGCAAGGAATCTTTTAAAATATCAAGAATTATTAACAGTTTGGCATATTCTTAAGCCAGATGGAGGAAAAAACGATGGGTTCCAGATATTCACTCAGTCATTATATGTAATAATTTTCATAAAGACTGATGCATCCCTTGGTTGCACACTTAAGTTAAGCATGTAAGCTGAATATTGTCAGATTCTTTCCTTATGGACTTATGTGCATGTGTCTGCCACAACATTTACACTCAAAGGAGACATGTCAAATATGGACAGGTGTCATCACTCAACATAATTTATCAATTTGTGTCTCTACATTGTGAAACTGCGTTGTAGTCACCAAGCAAAGGAGAAAGCCTGTGTGTGCTGTGCAGCTTCCCACTAAGAGGCAGGGCTTTTAACTGTGACTGATGAGATGTCTGAGTATGTTCAGACACAGTGTTAAAATGCTGTGAATCAGCTAATTGCACTGATAATTATAATGGAAGGCTTGCAGTACGGAATCAGAGAATGCCATAAACCAACAGTGCTGTGTTGGTGCTTGGCAGAGCTGAGCCAGTCTGAGCTGGCACAGTCGTAAAGTGAGCCTAAGGAATGCCAACATGGGATCACAATGAAAGAACAAATAGCTCAAAAGACGTGGTTGCTACAGTACTGTGTCTGAAGAGCAGGCAAAAATGGCAAAAATATTTTAATCTTTTTTTTTTTTTTGGTTTCATTTTGGGGTACTACCTGTAACGACTGTGTGTATACTTTTAGCGTATGGCTATGGGCTAGGTTTGGTTGTGGTGTACACTTTCATCTACAATTTATTTGATCTACAATTGTAAAGTTGTGGAAAGCATACCACAACCCTCTAGTGAGGTACACAAGCTGTTGAAGAATTGCAATGTCACTCGACAGTAGTCATAACCTGACAACTAAGAGTGACTGCATGCATCCCAGGGCCATACTCAAAGTAAGGTGATCTGGAGTCATAACAGCGCTCATACTGTGCACGAGGCGCTTACACCTCAGACCAGCTTATGTCATGTTTCCAGTTTTGTAACGTATCAGGGAATTCTCTGCAGGACATCTATTCCAGTGCAGTCTATTCAAAAAAATGTGGTCAGGTTCAAGTAGTGCAAGAGTCTGTAGCTCAACTCTTTCCACACCACGTTTTGTCAAAATTCCCTGACTACATCCAAGATTTTGTGAAATGTCAAAGACAATTAAACAACAAATGTCAGGCCAATCTGTGCAATTTTGTTAATGACAGAACAGAAAACAACAATCACACACGTTTACCAAAGTTTTATGAAAACTGATCCCTTGTATTAAAGTGGAAAGTAGACTTGATTCTGCACTATTTCCATTTAATTGGAATACAGTTTCTATTTAATTGCCCTAGAATACAAGTGATGTTATAAAGCCAGCCCAGGCTTCTGGTCTGCTGTATCATGTAATTTACTGATTAAATGATGTTGACAAATTATTGTCCTGTGTTGTTCTTTATACAGTCATTTTGCTACAGAGGCAGAGAAAAAGATCTCAACCAAGCCTTTGTTCATGCGAATCAGCAGTGGCACAACATTTGACACGCAGACAATATTCTCCTTTAGTTTTATTATTTACTTGTTCCCCAATATCCTGCAGGCATGAGCATGCATCCTAGCTACATGTTATTAAATCATTTTACCAAGCCCAGTGATCACAGTGACATCTTGTTCTTCATTCCTTTGGTGTGCCATAAAAGGGTGTATGTTTGTGTTGGTATTGGCATGACTCCTTGTGAGTGTTTCTGCCTTTCAGAAAGCACACTTGATCATGATTGTGTAACTGCAACACAGAGGCAAGGATATTAAAAACAGATGTGGCCTTTTAAGTCGAGAATATGGGGGGTGGTCTTGAAAGGAGGGGGTGGGGGGCATAGGTTCGGGGCAAAACATTCCCCCATTATTGATTGCTGATCCTCTGGTATGTTTGGGCTATCAGCGGGGTTCTAAGGGCAAAGATGATAAATTGAAATAGTTGGGGGGACATTGTAGATCAGTAAAGGAGAGCAGAAAATGCTGCTGAGTTTAATTCTTGACAAGATAAGGGAAGTTGGGAGTTTATCCAGCTTGATTTTAACATTCTTCTCTTTATAATATTCAGTATTGAACCAGCCCAATTTAAACTGCCAAAGCTATTGACAAGCTGTCCAAACACTTTCACGTTATACACCACACCCCACCGCTTTATGGCTTATTTCCATTAATCAGTCGTGACTCCTGATGATCACAACCATGGGGCCGTAAAATGTAATACATTTTTGTGAACTTCTTGCCTATGACACACACATCAACACACAAACCTGCATTGTTTTTGCATTGATAGTGCCTCAGCACTGTTTGAGACATGTTTTATCTGTGGTAGGTTGCAGTGTGAAGGAGGGAAAGAAGAAAAACTTCCTTGTGAAAGTAGGAATGCAAAGTATTCCCCACAATGCCACACTGCTGCAATTACTCCAGCGCCTGGTGCCGGGCCAAGACAATGAGACGACAGCTTGTGGTGTTGAGGGGGAGAGCAGTTTAACTCCCATCTCTCCACTGTGTACTGCATAACACGCAGCAGACCTATCTACACAGTAACTTTGTTTCTCAGACCTCTACATGGAGGCCTGCTGTGTCCAAAATGAATGTAATTCCATCTGGTATTTAGATCAGTTGGTTTCAAAACATCATAACCCAATAAAAGTTTGCCTTGCATTGCAATGTTTTTTTAGCATGAGTGAGGAGGTTTTCTGGGAGACAAAGAGAAATATTGTGCCTCTATGCTGTGTCAGTACTTATTAACGGCTCCAGCACTCAGTGTCTCCTGGATGAACATCCCTTTCTGTTCTTTCTGTTCACCATCCTGATACTTTTCACTCTCACTTGGCAATTAAATGGCACAGCTCTGCTCTGTGAAAAGAGAGAGAAGAGAAAAGAAAAGAGGTGAGATTAGACAGGCTGGGGGGTGTGAGGGATGTGGGAAGGGAGCTTTTTGCTGCCAGAGTGTCTGCCTCCCCAGGCCTTGTCCACTGCCGCCAAGGGCCGCCTGCCCTCCCGCCGCTGTTATCAGCTGGCTCAGCAGCGGCAAAGAAATGGCTAAACAAGGCACTGTTTATCTATGCAGACTGTATTCACTGCACATCCCAGCCGCTGGGCTGCGGCACCACTCAAATCTGCTCGGCTCTCCAAAGAAAGGGTCAGCAGACCTGCTCTCAACAACAGTCTGCACAGAGGTGCCAGGGGTGCAGATCAATAGGCGACAGTGTCCCAGCTCTGTCCGACACTGCAGACCCAACAACCCGTCACCCCAGCCTCCCCTAGGCTGTCTCTCAGTTTCAATGTGATACACATATACATATATCTCTTTCAATCAGGAGTTTGTTTTTCCAGAATGAGCTAATTTTACTGTTCATCTAAATTATATTGGCTGATTCATTACTACTGACTCATTCAGCAAAATGCTGAATTGACATGGTCATCAGACCATTGATCTTGAGCTGAGCAGATTCTGTTACAAACTTTAATCAATATTCATAGAAGTCGACCTTAATGGCTGTCAGGTTAATAGTGTACAATATTCCAGCAAGAAGGTTTTTTTTAATATTGGTGAAGAATGGCTTAAGACAGGTGTTCCCAAAAGAGAAATTCAGCATCTCCCTAAAAAACAAACTCCACCATCAAAACTGTTGAATAAGTGCACTTTTCTGTCTAATCCTCATTAGAGACAAGCCTGTGTGTTGTAGAAGTAATATCAGAATATCAATCGCAGCTAAGAAGATAACCTCAGCAATGACTTCTAACACGTAATTTTAGGTAGCAACACACAAGTCACCAACTTACAGAAACATGAAACTAAGCATTCAAATACAACTGTATATAAACAAACACAACTGGCCTGTTTTTACTTGCCCCGATACTGGGCATGGTTTGTTTGAAGACATCTTTCCAAATAGTCATTTTTAAGCTTTCATTATTGAGCAATTCCCCATGTATACATTTATAAAACTCTTCCTTGCATTTTTGTTTCCACATCATCACATTTCAAGTCCAGTTTTGTAAGAGCCAGGTCCCCTGCCCTTGGGTAACACTGGCTTAAGACTGTTACATTCCTGACCAGTTAACTAAATGTTAAAAATTACACTAATGCACGCAGTTCCCTTTGCAAAGGTGATGTACTGGAAGTCAGTTCATTTTAGGATTTGTAGTAGAATTAATAGCCTAGTATGTTCAGAATTTAATGTGCCAGATATGTTACCAAACCTTTGCAAGCCTGCAAAATAAATCTGCATGAGAAATTGAAGTCTGTGCACATGTAGAAAAGATTTGGAAAACTCAGCACTGCAGTTCCTACAGTGTGTGTGACAGTGAAGTAATGAATATGAATTTTGATTATCTTAGAGTAACAGTAAAGTAACTGCACCCTGCATATGGTGCACACTGAATGTTTAACATTATTTTCTACTGCATCATCAAATATTCTTAAACTTACCTGAGTCACAGGACAGACTCTTCCATTGTCCATTGTCAAAATCTACTATAGCTTTCCTGCGGTGGAGATAAAATCTATGGAACCATCTGCACTCTGATTTGACAGTTTTACTTTGCTTTGGATTGTCATTGTCCTGTCAGATCGAGGCGTAAAACAAACATTTGTAACACACATTGTACAAGCTTTGAAAGTTTCACACGCTGTTTTCTCCTTTGTATCTGGATACAGAGGCATTTCTGTTTTCACAGTGTCTTTGTGTAATTTTCTAAAAATAAATTCTTCATATGTGCAACCTTGAATTTTCTCATGCAGATTTGTTTTACAGGTTTATAAAGGTTGATTTTCAGCTAAAGACTGGAATTATTTGCGAAGATTACTTTACAAGCTCAGAAACTTTGTCTGTATTTGAGACGATACACAGACAGCTCTGTTGTATCGTGCTGTATGCTAAATCTCTGTTCCTTATTTTCCGTTACCATTAGTCTCACACAACTCAGTCCAGGGCCTGCCCAGCAGGCTGCTTAGATATGCTGGATCTCTCTCACACACACACACACACACACACACACA